>JANSTT010000033.1:0-36886 GCA_026745375.1 Platyura marginata
ATTATTACCTATCTATTCAAAAAATCCCATAATAATTTTATGGATAACAGAGAATTTTAGCTTTCTTATATGGGTGATAAAACTGACTGTTGAAATTTCACGAATAATTCATTTTACGACTGCCCCTTTAAGTGGATATGGGTGAAAAAGGAAGGTCTACCAAAAGTGTTGAAAATGTTCCTTACTATACCCATAATGTGAATTTTTCATTAAATCATCAACAAAACCTTTTTGCAGAAGTGTTATTTGTAAAACCAAATTAGTGGCACCAATATATGCTCGGTGTCTGGTTAGACGATATATATACATAGGTAAAGTAAAGGGAAGGAAAGGATTTTAATTTGAAAAGTTTAGTTTAATTTTTATTTTACCAAAAGAACTTTTTGTGAATTGGTGCTAATAGGTAAATAACATTAGGTAAAGTAGTATTATACTTTCAAATTGTTTTGTTGATGTATCCATACTAAAAGATATGTTAATTAACATTCATTTTAAGAGTTTAAATAAATTTTATTTACAATAAAGAGTAATTAGTAATTACTTTAGATTATATGACTGAAGAAATTGAAAAAAAGGAAAATATTTGTTCTACATATGGAAATACAGAAAGAAGAAATGTCAGTCTTAAAATAAACATAGAAAAGTCCAATGATCCTTTTGAAGATGTAATCAAGTTTATTTCGACAGTATTATTAGTACCGATATTAATATCTCTGCTCACATTAAAAAGGTTGTGATTGATTTATTTGCAAATCTCGGGTAGTTAAGCAAAATATCACTACCAACAACCAAGTTGAAAGTCCAACGTTTAAATACGCTTTTACAAAAATTGCGAAATTATGGAAAGTTACAATAATAAAAGGAAAATTGAGGAACTCAAATACTGCCAAAAAATCATTGGAATAGAAGGTGCCACGTTACAGGGCCTAAAAATGCTTGGAGAAAACAGTTGAGAGCAAAATCTATTGATTCAAATATATTTACTCCAGACATCATAGAAATTTTTTTGTGAAAATAAAAAAAAAACACAAAATTAAACATAAAAAATAAAATTAAAATTCTCTTTAAAACTAGAATCGTAGACTAGGAACGAGTAACAGCTGTCTCAGTTATCATGGAGTATAATTCTTAAAACAATTACTATTTATAACTAGTATAAAATCATTTTTTTGTATGCTCAATTACTTTTCTTTTTCTTTGTAATATCACTATCTCTTATTTACAAATTGTTCCAATTAAATAATTAACATAAATAATAATTTAATATTTGTCTTTGTGCTCTTAACTATTATTTATATAAAATCACAAATACATACACATGTATTTAATACAATTCTCAGCGGTAACTTTGTAGTAGTTTTCTTTATTTTCTTTATTGCACTTTATGCTTAATTTTATTTATTTATTTTTAATATAATTCTTTTCTTTTGTTTTTTTTTTTTTTTGCTGGCGCTTGGATCATTGAGTAATTTATCGAATTTTATTAAGCTACATAAGAGTTCTAACGTCTTTCACATTCACTATAATAACATTTCTATCGATTCTGTAATATAAATAACAGAACCTCTACTCTAAACTTCAGAGAAAACTCTCTCTAGCTCCTTGTCCCTCACCACCTAGCACAACACGCTGTGATGCTGGTTCGCCATACTGACTGTGATAGAAATCTTCGCGCATCATTAAATTTAAACTTGAACACCGAAAATACAGTATTTCCTGAAATGGTTTTCGAAAGTCTCGATTTAGTGTTGCATAAATAATTGGATTCAACAGTGAGTTGGCATAGCCCAACCATAAAAATAGAGAAGACAGTGTCGGTGGAACTTGATGATTTTCTCCTAAAAATGGACGAACTATAGCTAATATAAAAAATGGTAGCCAGCACACTGTAAATGCTGACATTATTATTCCTAGGGTTGTTGATGCTTTTCGCTCTTTGGCTAATTGAAATCGCAATTTTTTTTGATGGGGTGAACCGATTAATGCCGCCGCTGTTGCACCTGGTATAGGTTTTTTCATCGCTTGCGTTGTCCCACCATTTATTGCATTTTCTAGTCGTGTTTGTGCTCTCTTCTCGTCCATTACTATTCGTCGGGCGGCCCGAAATATTTGATAGTAAACAAAGAGCATCACGGCTAATGGAATATAAAATGATCCTAATGTAGCGTATATTTGATAGCCGAAATTCTGACAAACAACACATGCAGATTCGCCATCTTCGGTGAAATGCTCGTTTCCAAGAATTAATAATGGTGGCAGTGAAATGCATGCAGCGCCTAGCCAGACAAGGGCCACACATAGCATCATTCGTCTTGGTGTTCGTTTTACGCCGTACTCTAAGGGTTTTGTTATTGCCCAATAACGATCCACCGATATTGCACAAAGATTTAATATTGACGCGGTACATGACAGTACGTCGAACGATACCCAAATATCGCAAAATACTGTACCGAAATTCCATTTGCCCAACACTTCGTAGAGCAAGGCTGTCGGCATAACTAGCACAGCAACACATAGATCCGATACGGCTAAGGAGACTAGCAGATAGTTGCATGGTCGTCGTAATTTTCGTACAAGGCACACAGCCACACATACTAAAACGTTACCGATTACTGTTCCCAAAATAACAATAAGTAGAATTGCACTAATTATAATCGCTTGAACTGGCGGTAGGGCTGTTCCTATATCTGCGTTTACTTCAATAGTTGGGGCTGTGTGTGGTGATGTTGTTGTTGCAGCTGTTGTCGTTGACGTTGATAATGGAAGCAGCAACGATATATGTTCGGCTGTCAATGCGATTATTGATGAATTAGCTAAATTACTTTCTGGAGCATCAAAAATTAAATGGGCTGATAATGGATCCATATGCAAACTATTTAGGTGGGGGTTAGGGGGCAGTATTTATGCCCCCATCCCTTTGTTTACCTTATGATGAATGTTCCAATACTACACAATATTCCAAATATACGTTCTAATTGTACAATAATCATTCATTTACCAAAACCGTCAAAAGTTGACTCCTCACGATGTCGCCGGTATGTTTAATGAATGTCATTATACTGTGCCATTCGCACACATAAAAACTACACTCACTAGAAGTATTTGAACCTTAATCCGATTATAAATCATTTTCTATTTTTCATATTAAGTGTCTGTGGGTGGATGTGTGTGTATGTATATGATATTTTCTAAAGCACAAAACATCCAAAACTTCAACGACAAAACAATGATTTCGTAAATGTTATGTTGCGTGTTGAGCAGTCATTTATCTTCACAAGACCCAAGATCGTCCCACTCTGTATCATGCATGAGACGAGGCGGCCTTATACATAAACATCGGAGTCGTTTATACCAACTGTTGCAAATATCTGAAACAATGAAAAAGATTGTGTTATAAATCTCATTTTGGTTTTATTTGGACAATAATATTATATGTAAGAACAATACAATGTTGGGGCTGGAATAGAAGAACATACTCGAAAACAGAAATAGTGTTTTTTTTTTTGTTTGACTTGTTGAGTACGTTAATGACCGCCTAAGCTAACAATGATATACTTAAGTCGGATAATGTGAGTATACGGTATAAAGACAACCTAAAGAACATTAGGAGATATTATATGATTGATTGATTTCGTACATAATTTACGTATATTTTACCTTACTCATTTAAAAAAAAAAAAATCTTCATTTAAAATTAAGGGAAAACCATAATTCAAATCATGAAGTATTTCTGGTATAGCTTTTATTCCAAATAACGATAGAAAGTTCTACCTAGAAATTTCTGTTAAGAAATTGAAGTGCTTATATATGAATTATTAAACGCACTGGAATAATAAATCAAAGTGATCTCAATATAATTGGATTCATATGATTTTAAATATGCGGAAAATAAACACAGACACAGACACAGACTATTTAAAATTGTAAATCGAAAATCTGTCACTACCAAATACCTAAATGTAAATGTACAAGTACACGTACCTTCACGTACAGGTTTAACTAATATTTATTGAAATTAATTCTGAAAAACTTAGTTACCAGTTCCATAAAAAAATATATATGAAGAAAATACATTTTTTTGGTGCAATATATCATTTTTCCAATTTCTTCTATAGAATTAAAAAAAAAAAATATTCCTCTTATATAGAATTTTTTTATTAAAAAAGCACTCCCTACATACGAGAATCCTACTTTTTATCGATTAACTACGTAGGTTATCAGAAACTTCTGGTAAACGTGAAAATTATAGTTTAAAAAATTACCATTATTATAAAATTTAAAACATTTTTATCTGAAACGAAAGTTTTCTAAATAATATTCGATTTCCGAAAAAAAAGCTAAACATTTAGAGATATAAACATACATGGCGGTACATGGAACATGGCTTATCATTTATTACTTGTGCTGAACGTAAATCTCAGTGGAATACAACCGGAAAAGTAATGCCAAAAATCTATATTTAGACATATTTGAACGTAAATAAATAAAACTCCATTTAGCTTTACATATGTACATATGTAGGTAGGTACATATAGACAGTTTTGATTGAAAATCAATAATGTTTACTTCAATTGAGTTAAATTTGATGTTAGTTCAAAGCAAATGCAAGACTATACTGTGTATGGTAGATTAAGAATTATCTCTCTCTCTCTTTCTTTGTTTATCAATTTAGAAAATAAAATTATATTCTAAGTTTCATATTCGATGAAAGAACTTAAGATTTTAGTACGTACAATATAGATGTATCCATTTGTACATACATCTATGTGCGTACTAAAATCTCATAGTGTAGAGTTGATATTAATTTAATTCAAATATTAATTGTTACAATAATATTCACTAAAACTAATGGATTTAAATTATTTGTATATCTAGCAAAACGCATGATTGACAGTGGAATCCTCATAAAAATTATCATATATCCAATTGTTAGAACATTTGTGGTTAAATTAGTGTCTAGATTATAATCTACTACAATACATTTTTTTAAAAAACCGAAATGTTGAGGCGATTTATCTTAAATAGTTCGACAATTTCATAAATAGAATGATATTCATCTATCAAGTGCAAGTAACTCTGGTCTGGATCGACTGACGAAGAAAAAGAACTATGCGTATGTTTATCGCATCATACTTTTGATTTAATCATCAGTCTCAGAAAGCAGATATACAGAGCCTCTCTAATGGATTTTCCTCAAAATGGACTACTGTCGGTTATCGATTAAATAATAATTTAACCAGAACAAAAAAAAAAAAATTTTATTACTAATTATTTATATAGAATTTAATCTATGCACAATAATTAATGGCATATTTTATTGAATCAATAAAATTTCATGACCCAACAGCCTGGTTATAATGTATAATTAAATAAAGACAATTATTAATTAACTAATTAAATTAAAACATTTATTTAATACACACAATAAATTACTATCATTCCACATTATTGTATGTAATTATTTGTATATAATCAAATGTAAAGTTCTAGTTTTATTCACTTGTATAATCTACGAATTATACGACTATTATAAAAGAAGTAATAGGTCCATTCGATTGGTGATGGTAGGGTGAACCCCACCAAAAGTAAAAATACATAGTAAAATAAAAACGATCCTAAAATGTTGACAAAGCTAAAAATAAATTACGAATTTTATCGTCCAAAGGTATGCCATCACACCATAAATTTTCCAAAAGCCTAATTTATACACCATGGCGACCAAATTTAATCTACTAAAGCCTGGTTTTATTGTTTGATTGCTTCAATCCTTTTCTAAGATGACATAGAAAAGCGTTTTATGGATATTTGTTATTAATCTTATATGCGACATAGGGCATTAGTTACATGTTTAATATAAAGCAAAATTATGGTAAGGCAAAAGGTAAATATTAATCTATTAATTAAGTCATTTGGCTATAAAAGATTTGTTGTGGCATGTGAAGGTGAATGAGCCAACCCTCCGCAAAATTTTGGAGGCCATATACCTGTATAGGTACGTATACGTGGGGTAACGATGCTACGTGATCAAAGATTTAATGTTGTTGGCTGGGTTTGCAAATAAGCAGAGGTATCCGAAAATATTAAATACTTATATGATATGCTTTTGGGTGTGTTTATGTGCATTACAAATTTTTAATTATTTCCTAGGGCACATACAAAACTATTGATTTTTATATTTAATGACCTGACGTGTGATTTTGATTCCGAAACCAAAACGAGCTGTATCGGCATACGCAAAATGTATAATAGTGTTAGTGCGATGTGATTAAAAGTGTCAGTGAAAATTATCAATCAGAATACTAAGCGGCTGGTAAGTAGTGTACTTAATTAAATTACCTAATTAAAAGTAAAGTAAAAATTAGTTAATAATTATTCAATAACAGTTTGAGTAAGTACAGTTCATAAAATAAATTAAACAAATACATACCTACAAAGAGAAAGAGACAGAGATTTTCCGCAAGACGAGATTCAACTGTATTTTCAACTGTAATTTTTTTTATATATTAATATTGCTGGTTTTAATTTTATTGAAAAACCTTTAATTTAAATTTTATTACAACAACATTGCTTAGGTTTCTTAACCAACAATACGTACCCTACAGTACAATCCCTTTTTTAATTAAACCCATCAAATTTGATTATATCTAATAATTAACATCGTGCTTTATCCCAAAAATTCTGATAATTTAATTAAGATTTCCATCGTATAGTATTAATTACATATAATTAACTTAAGTCAATTAATTAGCCAGGTTATCGCCATCATCGCTCTAATAATATTTTGAATAAATATAATGAATTTAATATTAAACCATCGCAGGTAAATTGAAGATGGAATTTAAGAAAATTGCCAATCCATAAACATAATCTCTTCTAGCTCCTAGTTTAAATAGGTGATTAGGTATATAGGCAATCTTGAGTATGTGATCATTTTGCATTTTGCTCAAAGCAAACGTTTATTTTAGTTTCGATTCTAATGGTGAATTTAATTCTGGATTAAAAAAATAAATTTCAATTTCCTGCTAGTTAAACGATTTTGTGTGAATTTATGTGTGTTTAGTACATCAGGTTTACTTGCGGTGAGTCATACAAAAAGTTATTTTACACTTTTGTTTAGGTAATGATTTCATTTATTATGTATACACACAAAAAAAAATACGAATATTGGCTATACATATAATTATGTTAGTTATTGGATATAAAATACATGGTAATAAATTAATTAAAGAGATACAGTGTAAATATATAAATATATTAAGACTAATTAACCCCTTAAGCAAGGACCCCACATTTTTATCAATCATTTGATAATTTTTTTTAATTTTTTAATGATAATATAAAAACAAAAAATCGTTTTTTCAACAGGATCGTGGTGTGTGAAGAGGTTAGAGATAATTATTTTGATTTATTTTAAAAATTTTGATCAGATAGTTGAATTTTTATTTTGTATCAATGCTCTCTTTTGATTCATCCTAATCATTCATCCAAATCATTAAAAAAACACAGGCGTCCCTCGCATAATGCGGTACTTGTGAAATGCGGTTTTGAAATTATGGACGTTCCTTGTACAACGCGGCTGCAATTTTGTATAACGCTGTCTTGAAGCTTTCAAATATTGAATTTCTTACTAATATTCTTTAAAATAGATTAAATATTTGATTGTGATTATGAAATGGAATCCGAATCTCGCGCTGCCAAGCCAAGCAGGGCTCAAAAAACAAATTAATATGTAAATTTTTACACATTCGTATTGAAAATTGGAGAAAATAAAAAGAACACACGTTTTTTGATATGATACATTATTCGTTTTCCGATCAAGAAAATTTGCATACTATGAGATTTTATTAATTCCTTGATCTATATACGTATGTATGTCGTTATACATACATTGTATTTGGAAAATCTATTAAGATTCAGAAATTCACTTGATTATTCTTAAAATGTATACGATACGTTAAAATAATGAAAAAGTACAACCAAACACAAAACAAAAATCATTTCCGACAACATCATTAAACTCAAAAAATAAATATTTAGTAAAGGTTATAGGTTAAGTATGTTGTCTGATGGCATGTGTGTAGAAAACATGATATGTATTTTAAAAATGTTTGGAAGCCATTCAGAGAATACCTAATATTACGTTGTTGAGCAAATCAAATTTAAAGAAAATTCCATTCGAACGCAAATTCTTTGCTAGAAAGGTGGGAGGAAGGGAGTTTTTGGTACGTTCATATAAGTATGTTAATATATATCTATAATAAAAACGTTCATATTATTAGTTAAGAAAAATATAAAGTTTTCAGAAGTTGTTTTCTTACTTTTTAAAATTTAGGTTGCTATATAGTACCAAATATATAAACTCTTCCCTATCTATAGCTATGTATTTAAACGAACATATGGGAGCACGGGAGCCATGGCATAATAACAAATTTTATTAAAAAATATAAAAAATTCTTAAGTTGAATTAAATTTAAAGAAAAAAATTAAATTTCAAAATCAATTTAACATATTTGTAAACATTCTTCCTTAAGTGGTGCCAATTCTCCCGTACTCCCCTACATATAAACAACGCACTTAGATATATAATACTAAGAAATTATATGTATGTATGTATTCCGTGCAACATAATTTGGATGATTCAATTTGGTAAAGTGCTTACTCTAGAAATTGATGTTGGAAAACTCTAAATTATATTATATTTATTCGTATATGGAGGTTATTGATTAGAATTTATTTGATACAGAGGTTCATTAGTGGGTTAAATTTCCGCTTTATTGATTAACAAACGAGAAAAGAATGTATAATGATGAAGAGAATTTCTGAATAACACAAAAGTGTTCAAGGAGAATTTTCCTTCTTTTTTTTTTCCTGTAAAAAGAAAGATATTCTATAATATAAGATTTCTATAACTTTATAAAGATACATTTTATATATTTATACCAAAAAAAAAATGTTTGCGCAAAGAGAAAGAGGTAGGTTTTAGGGGTAAAAGTCGTTAATTTCTAAGATTATACACGAACCAGTTTGTTATTAGAAGTAGTGATTTTTTCTTGTGGTAATTTTTTACAGTAGCTCTTACTGCTAATATAATAACATGCCATCTGGCGTATGGGATTTATTTAATTAAACTTTTGACGGTGAGACTCGAAAAATATTGAATTGAAGAGCATTGAATCAACTTACATATTATGTTTGACAGCTTTTTGAAGAATAATGATTAACTTATACCTACATACTTTATTCCAAAATGATAAGAATAAAAGTCAAAATTTTTGTCAATATAAGACATAATTATGGTAAATTATTATTATGTATGTTGTACCAAAAAAAAAGTAATATTATACAGTAATCTTCTTTTGATGCATCTAATCTCTTTATAAGATTGATTGATTTTACATTTTATAGAATTCGTTGTTGAATGTCATCAGTAAAATGTTGTCATGTCTCTGGTATACATTTGAAAAATTGATTTTCATATTATATACCATTTATTCTAGTATTTTGGCAAAAGTACGACCGGGATAAGTGAAATTGACAATAAATTATGTTTATGCTAAAAGCTCTAAACTGCGAGAACATTTGCGTACTTATATTTGAAGAATTTTCTTAAAATGTGTGATTTCGATAAGTAATGACCTTTTTGTAATTCAATTTTTATTTTGAGATTGTACAGAAAATCACTTTCTTGAAGAAGTAAAAAGTAAATACTACCGTTGTATGTATTTTTTACATATACTACATATTATACATATTAGGTATCTAAAGACGATGGAGTACCGTTACTTTTGAGACAAAATACTCTCAGCTAGCGTAAATTAGATAAGTAGAAGTAATGAATACACAAAAATGAAGAAACATACAATTTTTCATGTTTTCGAGCCGACGCTGTATATGGAATTTCCATACAAAACAAAATGTTGTTCAATTGTTCGGGCAGTTCATGTTTTCAGGCGTTCATCTTCTTGTACGTCTACTCTCTACTGTAATAGTTTTATTTATTTTTTTCAAAAATTGTTCCCAAGTTATTTGTATAGAGTAAAGGTACATAAACTCATGATTAATTTTATTTTTCTGAATGGTACTCTGAAGGAAAATAAATTTAAATTACATATGTATGTAATTTATATTTATATACACATCTTCATATCGATGGCTTATATATAATACTCGCTAACTCATTTTTACCGTTTTTTTTTTATTGCATAATATTGATGTTTATGCAACCCTGTACATATGGCAAAAGTATCACAAAAAGTTTGTTTTAAAAATTTCGTTTTTTATTAAATGTTTGACCATCCGCTAACTTAATACGCTATACAAAACAATAAAGTTTTTACTGTCTCCTGAAAAGTACATAAAAATGAGTTAGCGGGTATTGTATATAAGCCATCGATATATAATATTTATGTACATTCTATATATTATACACAAATGCTTAATGTACAAAGGTAATGTACGGTACATAGGTACGTTACCTATGTAGATGCACAATACGTACGAGTATTTTACTGCACAGCAATTTGAAAATTCGAGTACAAAGCTTTCTAATATAACTACTTCCCTTACGTTACGATTTTAAATCAAATTTCTTGTGCATTTCAAATGGATATCGTATTCTGTACTAACATTCCTTTTATTGAAAAAAAAACACATTATGCATGCAAAGGACTTTTTCTTCAAATAAAAATTCTTTGCAATTTTAAATTCTATTTGAACATAGTAACATATTTCATGCAGAATTTATTTATGACAATTTATTTAGTTTCTGGAAACGCAACCATATTGTTGATATTACATTACATGTACATACAATTACATCTATGTAGTCTAGAGGTATCTACCTCAAGTTGTTAAAGCAGAAATTTTAAAAATGCGAGTTTACTTGCTCTTTTGAATAAAACGTCTCTTTCCATTTATTTTGTTTATTTTTTTTACTTAGTTAGTACTTAGGAACTAGGTAGTACATAAATTATTTTAGTTTTTTCATCCTGGATAATATAACAATAGAAAATTACAAAATTTGTTATTTAAGTTTGTTATTGTAATAAAATGAAGCATGACGAAAACTTAATTATGTAATATGAGAGAAAATGTTGAAATTTAAATGCAAATAATTCTCAGATTAATGTACGTGTATGTATATACAATGTTGAACGTCATTTCATTAGCGAATTGAATAAAAAACCCTCCCCCGTAACCCCGTAACCCTTAAACTTAAGCGACTGGGTAGATATATTCTGAGAATGACGTATATAAATTAGGGTGAGTTAACTTTTCGTTGATAAATTACTTTGCCAGCACTTTTTATAATAGATGACTATGCAATATATAACAAATGTACAAAAGTTTTATGTTTTTACACCAAATTCGGTATTGATATGTATGTACAATACATACCTATACCATGCACGTATATAAAGGTTAATTGATTACTAACACGTCTTTGGTACCTTTAAATATTTTCTTTATTGAAAACATGTTTTCAAAGTCGCACACACAATATTTTTCTACCCTCCAAAATATATAACTTTGGAAAATTCTAGGAATATTTAAGCTTTCTACAAGTTTTGTTATTTATAACTTTTTTTTTGTTTTTTGGAGTGAGTATAAACTCAATAAATTATCCTCTACTTGAATATGGAAATGGTTTCTATTTTGACTTTACCGACTATAAAAATCTATGACATTGTACGCTTTTTGCTTGATATCTTTTGGGAATAACAAAGCATTTTATATATTCCATACATATATATGTATGTTTGTAATGTTTTATTTGTTTTTATATTATTTTGTTCCGCCGTCTATATTTCCCACCCGCACGACAAATGATCAAAACAATTTGTAGCTATGAATATTTAAATAAATAGAGTACAGTAATAAAATGTCTATATAAAACAAAAACAAAATTCTATAGTGAATGAATAAGAGTACTTGCCATAAATTTAGATTAAAGAATGAATAAATAAAAGTTAGCAAATATTTTAAGTTTCGAGAAATCTTTTTTTATTTGAAAACCGTGTTAAAGCGAATTGATTTTTTACGTGATACGTGAAACCAAATACGATGCAGTCGAGGGCAGACATTAAAAAGAAATTTCATAACTTAATTAAATTTATTTTAAAACTATTTTAATGCACATTGCCATCGTTGTAAATAATTATACAAAGTTAAATTACACGGAACACTTAAATAATAATAAAAAAGGCAAACTTTGGTTCATATCGTTCTCCACCACCACTTATACCCTGTTGAATATCTAGCTACTCTCAACTTTAAATTTCTGTGCAATCTCAAAAGTAATTTTAAATTCATCCAATTTCATTACGGGAGCTTTGAATTATTTATGTCTTAGGATGCCATAAACGAACGTTGAAACAACTTGTTACATATTAATTCTTTTTCCTTTTTCCGCTTTTCTCATCTTTTTTTTATAGATATATATATTTTTTTTTCATTTCTCTTTAGTTTTTTTTTCAACTTCGTTGAATAGCTAAAATTACCAATTTTCTACTTAAATTGAATTTTGTATATTTAATTTCAATTTTATTATCTACATAAGTACATTGTAGCTATATACACACTACTTAATCATTAATTTCCAATTAATTTACTCCAAAAAAGAAAACAAATATTGCTCCAGTCCCTTATACCAATATTGAATCATGGAAAAGTTTATTGTTTTGTTTTTCAGAAAATTTTATGTAAGAAAAGCTCGGGTATTGTAACTAAACAATTGGTAATAAATCATTTTTGAGTGTTTGTATTGTATATGTATAACAGAATTTTCACATTAATTTTATTTTAATTATAATGATGTTGTTTCAGTATCAGACTACAGAATTGATAGTTTCTTTTTCATTTAAAGATAAAACCAATTTTCAAAAGGAAAAATATTCTAAGAGCTTTTTTTAGATATTTTATTGGATGCTATTATTCCTTCATTATGCTAAAACACAAAAAATAATAAAGGAGAAGTTTCAAGTAACTGGAAAAAGTATTATAATTTTTAACAAGTAAGATATGTGCTTCCACACTAAAAAATATAGTTCGCTTTGTTCTCTCTTTTATTTAAAAAAATTTGTTTTCCAAATTTTTGTAAAACTAAAATAAAAATTTGGGGAAAGATGGGAAAAGATAAGGAATGGTGGAAAAGAATGGAGTGGGGTAGTGTAGAAGAGGTGTAGCTTTACTTACATATAGCAACCCTTATATATTATTTACCGGTTACATAATTTGCGGAAATTGAAAGAAAAAATTCAAAACAACATTAAGTGAAATATTTCCACCCTGAATGTATTTAAAAAATTAAATGCCAGAAAGCTTTTAGTTAAATCTCAATCGGAGCAAATGAACGAAAAAGTTTTTTATTTAAAAATTCAGGCAAAAGTGTAATTAATATTATTTTTGTATAAATTTATGCTCTGGACTTTGATAAATGGCTGACTCCAAAAAAGAAACAAAACTAAAGATAAGAATTTTTTGAAGCCGTCGTCAAGGGTAATTTTTTGGAATAATACTGGTAGTATAATGTATAATTCATATAGAATAGGACTAATATTGTTCTACTATCATGTATATATTAGCCTGGTAAAATAAATGATGGCTGTGAGTATAAAATTACCATAATATTTGAATTTATTTCTTTATTTTTGATACTTGAATCTTGATAATATTTTTTTTTAAATGTCTCAGATATTCATTTGGTGTCAACGGAACTAAATATTTTTCTTTCAATTAAATTGTACGAAAATATTTTTCATTAATAGTTTGCTTGAAGCAAAACTTTAAGTAAAATGTCTTTAATTCAATGTTATTTAAAATTGATAAGGAAGTTGAATAGAACTAGAGGGAACAAAAAGACATTATTTTCTAAAAAAAAGTTGATTTATTAAACAGTAACTAAACATACATATTAATGCACTATTACAAAGGCAAAACATAAAAGTTATATGTGTATACATATATGTACATTAGGGTAGATTTTTTTTTGTATGGAGATTTTTGGATTTTTAGGCTATAACACAAGTTTTCCGCCTCAGGGCTTTGGCAAATCACAGTTTTTAAAAAGCGATCCACCCTAATATACATATATGCATATTTTCATAATTAAACTAAAATTTAAAAAAATTTCTTTGTGAAGTTAATTTCACGTACGAAAAACAAAATTATTATTATGTACAGTTTACTAACCATATGTATATATGTAAAAATGGTTAAGATAATTTCATATTAAGAATAAGAAAGTATGATATTAAGAATAATGATACTAATGGTCGAAGAACTAAATAAAATATACAAATATCCACTCCCTCAAATATATTTATCCAAAATGAAAATAAATTATCACGAAGAATTTCTTGCCAATTCTGATATTAATCTAAATCAAAATATCTTATACGTTAATCCTAATCTCGGCTGATGATTTTCCTCTTTTTATACATATTTGTATAGGTCAGACAAATTCTAAATTAGTTCTATATATACATATGAAATAGACTATACTATTATCTTGAAATCAACCAAACAGTAGTTATCTATCGCCTTTAATAAATTCTGAGAAAAGATTTTGTAATGGGCCTACCCAATATGTTACGTTTAATATTAATAGGCTCATGCAAATCCTTTCAATATTAACCTTAATATACCTATATATGTATATAATAGTGGTGATTTGTAAGAGGAAGTTGGTCGACCTCTCTCTGTATAATTACCGGAAGCATTTGACTTTTGGAATTTAATGTTGTAAATTTTCCTTCCATGCAAAATAAAGCTTCCAGTTAGAATACCCAGTTTGTATAATGATTTTCTCAAGGCTAAATCATAATTAGAAATATTTCTCCTGTTGTATTGTTGTTATTGAATTTGTTCAAGCATCTTTGAATAAAGGAAAAATACAATTTCTACTAATTCTAAGATATTTCTTGTTATGCACATATGTAGGATGTAGGTCTATTATCGATATTCTCACCTTGACTTATTAGGTTTATAAATTTCCATATTAGACGAAACGATTATTAATTCCATTTAACTTGAATGCCTGTTTTAAATCTATCTCTAAATATTATCAAGAAGCGTTTCATTCAACAACCAATTTAATTTAGCTTAGCCAAACAACAGAAACAACTTGATCACATTGATTGCATAATTTACAGTAATTGCACTTTTAATAAGAATGCGATCTGAATTGCAATTTAATTTTAACTTTCTTAGTTCTCTAATAGTTTGTAATTGCTTAAATTGAAGGTGGTTTAATTGAAATTTATTTTAGGAATTATTATACAAAATTCTTTGGAAATTATTTTGATTCTAAACTAAAAGTTCTATTTTCGAAACTAATTATTTATTCATTATGTACGAGTAGTTAATTATTTAAATAGAGCAGCGATTCCCCATCTTTTTTCTATGCGACCAATAACCCAATGTTTGAATATGAAAGAAAACTTAGTTCTATTACAGACATTGATATCACTTATGCCCGTTTCACACGATGAAAATTTTCTTTTGCGATAGACGAAATAAATAATGCCACATAAAATTCTGTATTCACATGCAGATGGGACATTGGCAAAGTTTTCTTTCACGAAAGTCAGTTTCACCGCTGTATTTGGTAACGATCTTATAGTTAGCTGAAATATTTTTTAGACTTTTAAGTGTATTTTTCATATAAAAGTTCAAATATCTATTATTTTAAGTTAAATATGTAGGAGGAAATTATATACATACAATTTCTATATACATACATACATACATATATCCCGTTTGGTATAATAAAAATCTATTAACTATGGGATCTTTGATATTTCCAAAATTTAAAATTCAAGCACTCAGTCTAACTAATTACTTTCATTTCTTTTTGAATATAACATTAGTGTGTATAAGTACTAAGTAGGATTGCTAATTGTATAGAAAGTGTATATCCATTAATCTAAATATCAACACTCTTAATACCATAATGAAAGAATTTCGTTTTACTATACCAATTATGTTCGTGTCAATAAAACATGAAGAAAGGCTCATTGATCCGAGTACATATTTGAGATTGGGGTAGGTAGGCAATACAATAGCAAAGAAACTTCGGTTAATTATTGGAAAACGCTTCTATACTATAAAAGAGAGGAAAATAAAAATAAATTAGCAGACCAGAACTGTCATTGAATGAAACGAACAAAATGTTCGTAGACCCGATATGGAATAGAAAATGTCTACTTAATAATAAAAAAGGAACTTAATTAGTAAAAATATATAAAAGATAATATAATGAGGGTTGGTTTGCTTTCATAAACAAAATATTTGCGTTATGGTTTATGAACAACATCAACAATTGAAGATGTGCTCAATAAACTGTTAAGGAATCTTGTTGATTATTTAGTTAGATGATTTGAATGTTTTAAGCATATAGTTAGTGATAGTCTATCTATAGAATATGGATTCGTATAATCTGTTTGCTTATCTCGTTATCTTCGCATTATAAATGAATTGAGAATTTATCCATATTTTGATTATTAATTTTTATTCAAAGGTTATTATTATTTTGTTACGAAGTTTGTATTCACCGTAGTTTAACTACTTCTAGAGTTGTAAAATCTTTATTGTTTTTTGGATTAAATCGAATATGGTATAGGGGAGTTGGCGGTACTGTGTATGTACCTAATTTTGATGTAAACCATTAATTTACTCGAATATAGAAAAAATTAATATACAAATATGATACAGAATAAAAAATAAAGATCTGCCCCACAATCATTTTTGCCCATATAGAAAATATAGGTAACTACCAAAATTCACCCTGAAAAAAAATAAATAACTTGAAGAGATTTTTTCAAAAAAAGTCAGGGTGCTACCCGATATAAAAATTAAAAGAGTAATCAAAAAGGTTTTTTAGTTTTTTTTTTATATAAAAATTTGGTTACCACCCCTCTACAGGGACCACCCAAAAAATTTATTCGATTCTTTTTTCATTAAAATTAGATTTTTGTAATGAACTTGAACAGATATTTTGCATTTCTGAAAAAAATAGTTCGTCTCCATTATGAATTGGAATTAATATATACACACACATTTTTTAATCACAACTTAAGTATAAATGTAAAGATTAAGAGGAAACAAAACATGCAACGAATTTTTCACACTCCACTTATATATTTATGTAGGTCTAGTTATACAATGAAATAAATTTATATTAGAGATGTAGGGATATGATTTTATAGATAGAAATTCAATATTACCACCGTTATATCTAATCTTTCTACAAAGAGAAAAAAATCTCCAGACAATTTCCTTATACCTTTTCTTTATTGGTATACAAATTTCAATTTGAATATATTAAATAGACCTGTCTGAAACGTCTCAGTTGGATTTCGATTTAGACAGATTACCAAGGTTAAGTTTTCCAAATAAAATCGATAAAAGTATTTTGTTAAATGTAATTTATTTGATGTAATTATGATTTAAATAGATATTTAAGATATACATAGATACATATATTTGGAGTGTATATAGGATATAATTTGATTTGAAAATGTACACTCCGTCAATTTCAAGCCAATCGAAATTCATTAAACGATTGATTATAGATATACATATATATATATATATATATGGTGTGTTATTGATATTTATCAATCAATAAATTGAAAATTATCATCTAAATTGAAATTAAATTTTATTAACTACCTCTGGGTACTTATACAAATACAGACATTTTATGTAAATTTATGCTTTGCCTTTTATCATCTCTGCTGTCTGTAATATCCAAAATTATGATCCAAAATTTATTCATCATCATTACCCGTGAACAATGCTAACCTTAAACAATATTCTTAGAATAGGTATTTCGCTTTCGTTATTGGTATGTATGTACGAGTATATATAACTATAATGTATAATGAATAAGTATAAGAAAGTAAATCCCGAACTGAAGTAATTTATAAAATAATAATCCGTGAGTAATTAAATAATAAATGTTAAAATTGCTACGTTTGAAATAACAAATAAATTATTAATTTTTCTATTTTGATTTAATGTTTTATTCGATTTAATCACTATACTCATATAGTAATAGATTTAGCGTTGAAATTATTGAAACAAAATAAACAAATATATCAATACAAATATTACCTCCAATTAATAAAATTATTTCTGTTACGTTTTCGTTACGTAATTTTGTTACGTTCTCAAATATTGTAAGTAATACTTGGGTAAATTGAAATAAATTTTTTTAAAGATATTTATGTCTGTTTATATATGTTTTCTGTATTCATAGGAAAAAAACTATTAAGAAAGAAATAATTGGTTAATATAATATACTTGTATGATTACTTTATTATCTACGTTGTACGACTTTGTCCTTATTTAATTCTTCTGTAGGTACAACAAATAATTATTGAAATTAAACACAAATTATATTGAAAACTTGCCATGAAACTGTTTGATCTAATAATGAAATCTCAATTTTTGTATTCTCTATAATTTTTGTTATGTTCATTTTTCTCTAATCCGAATAAATATTCTATAGATATTATTATTATTTTATTAAATTTTGTTCTACGCAAAGTCAACACAAGAATTATTTTTTAAAGGAATGTTCCGAAGGAAATCGCAATATTTCAACAATGCCTCCGTTTGTATTCAGTTATTAATTTTTCTGGCTTTTCAAATTATTTCGCTCAATAACGAAATAGAATATTTTCTTTACATATAACCACCCACATCTTATATAAATTTAAAATTCTATAAGGAATTTTAAAGTCTCTTACATACTGTGTGTCTATAATAAGTTCTTCTAATATAGTCATTGAACAGAAATCGCACTTGATATCCTCTTAGTGGGATCAATTGACATTCTTTTGTCCAAGGGTGTATTTAGGACTTGGTCTTAGTTTTGTTTTTGTAGAAGAGTTATTGAGTTTCTTAAATTAAAAGTGATACACTTTTTAAGGATAACTAACTAATGTGTCAATAGTAATGAGTTTTTCACACCATACAGCCATTTGTATATAAATTCCGAATATATATTGATGTTAATTTATAGCCATTTGGAAACCAATAATTTTTATTTTTTTCAATAAATAAGGATATCCACATAAATGTAGGTTTGCAATATGTAAAAACATCAAAGGTTTGGAAATAAACACTCATAAACCAAATGTAGTCTTTAGGTATATTTGCACTATAAAAATAACATTTCCTTAACAATATTTTTACCACCTGGAAGTAGAATATTTATGTCCGCTATTTTGAAAATTTCCAATTTATTCACTTTAAATAGATATGCAAGTTATTTATGTCTATAATATATGTATGTAGATGTATGTAGAAAGGTGCCTAACTACCTACGATAATTTTTGTTATTTTAACTTTAACAGTTGATGTATATGTATAGAAATGAATTTGTTTATTTAATTATATTAACTTACATGTAAGCAAAATGTTCATATATACACAAAACATTTTTCGCATAGTAATTATTTATTTACATAATTTAAACAAAATATCAAGATCATCATTATAGTCTCATTTACATTCATGATACATTTAAACTAGTGCACCCGTACTTTGTATATATAGTACATACATAGCTGCATACTATAATTACCATCTATCTTGATTAAATGCCAAAATGAATAAACCATGTCAAAATAATATACATACCTACATACAGAAAATGAAAAATAATTATTATGATTAGTTTAAGCATAACTAAACTAAAATTCCACTTTAAAAGTTATTAATATTAATGAATTGTAAATTTTGTTTTTTTATTTTATACTTTGACAACATTTCTATATTTTGGCATCAAATCAAGAGACATTTTTGCAAGTAGTGTACCATAGAGTATATTAAATAAATAATAATTGCTTATACTTACTCTTAAATGTTTATTTACTAACTAAAATTAATGGTAATTTTTGTGTAGTTTATTGAAACTAATTACACTAAATATTAATCCTAATTTATTTTGACAGTAATTGCTCCAAAGCAACACTGTGTTAAGCGACAACATAATTTATATTAATACATTATGTATCTGGTTTTTTTTTCTGGACGATCCAAGATTTGAATATTAACATAAATTCCATTGATAATTTTGATTAAAGAAAATTAATTTAAGAAATTTGTCAGGGCATCGATTCTAATGTGGTGCTTTTTTGAATTGCATAATTAAATTTTTTTTTGAATGATTAATAAACATCATGAAAATTGCTAAACATCATAAATTTTAATTTTCAAAGAATTTGTCCTTGCGAAATGTTCGCTGTGGTTACCAATGAGAACACCGACAATATTTTGTATGTTCTCTCTTTACACTGAGTTCTTGTGCTTTTGTGGCTCTGTAGAGCTTTTCGTTTAGTTTGTCGATTTTATGTTAACAGTCCTCTTGTCTTCTTCGGTGTAGAATAAGCAACTTCAATCTACATTATTAAAAATATTTCAACTCTACTTTAAGTATCAGCGAGGCTTACACCTACGAAGCGGTAATTTTTCGCGATGTCATAGGTTCGAATCCCACCAGAGTTGATAAGTGAATATTAGTTGAGCATGACGGTTTAAAATAATCATTGGCATAGAATTCATATATTCATATACATATATGTATCTATATAAAAAATTACTTTAAAATACATAAATTAAATTTTAGTTTTCTTTCTCTTTAAAAGTTACTCAACAAAAATATGTACATAAATTTATTATAAAAAAGTGACGATTCACAGATTTTCTTATATAAATTATAAAAAAAAGTAACGCATTCATTAACATAAATAAAATAAAAATTTGTCGGTCTAATTGAGTTTTATATTTATGACAACATAAAACTCTTAAGGTAGAAAATTTATTCAATTCTATATTTCCAATTTTTATGTTTATTTTTTTTTATTATTATTTTGAATTTTCTTGTATCCTTCTTCTTTTATTATTTTAAGAAGTTTTGATATTAATATTTAATGAACTAAAAAGTTCCTCACTTTGTTACGATTATTCAATAAAAGTTTAAAGCTCATTCATAATGTAATAATGGTATTAAGAAAGGAGAAAATATGGATTTATTTATTAAAGAATATTAAGGTTGGGAATATTTTGTTGTAGGCATGTAATAAGTACATTCTGAAAGTATGTACGAAAAGCAATTATAATTGTTTTTTTTTATATGAAAATACTTGTTGATCATCGGATCGTATGTATGTTTCATTGTTGAACTGATGCGTTCAACAATTAAACAAGTGCAGTATGTAAAATTAAAATAAAAGATAACGCCATTGTTTCAGTTTTATTAGTTTAATCCTTCCAACAACTATGTACATTTACAATACATCCATATATACTTATGTATGACAGATTGTATATAGATATATAGCATGATTCGATTTATGTTATTATATGTATGTATCAACGGAAACAGATGTGCTAGACTTTGTACAAATTACTTTCAGCGAGTATACGAGTAATATCCGCGAATTATTAACAGAAAATAAACTTTTCTTCTCTTACTATACTCTAAATAAGATTAATTGATGACCAGGCACCCAACCAATATTGGTCCCCGATTTATTTTTGTATATATAGCGGGATAAACGAAATCAAAATAAACGATTTCAATGAAAGTGTATATATTTCTTGGCTTTTATTTTTCTCACTCTGGGCTAAAATTGAAAAATGAAAATCTATCCATATTCATTATGAAAATAAATTCTTTCGGTTCGTTTTTGGAAAACTCATTCGATGGTTCTGGAATTGGATTTTTATTTATTAGCGGATATTACTGCGGTAATTGGCAAAGTATGGTCAATTTTCAAAGCGATTGATGTGAAGTGGTTGTTGATGAATTGCTTTCTGTTATTATACCTACTTGAAAAAGGTTAATAATTTATCAGAAAAACAAAATTGAATTTTTTTATTATTGTACAAAGGTCATGGGTGATATATTTGCCAACTGCTAACACTAATTAATTAAATTCAATGGTAAATTCAATCATAAAGAATTTGGCGTTTTTTATGTTATATTATAGTTGATAATTATACACAGAAGTAATTAATTATAAAAAGTAATAGTAATAGTTAACTAATCATTGGATTGATTTATTTATATACTTAGTATATGAGAGATGGAGAAAACCAATCTACTGACTTAAATAATAATACATATTACTAAATACATTTTCTTTTGATTTTTTAACAAAATTTTGAGAAAATCGTTAAATTTAAAATACGGTGCTTAAACTTAAACTTTAATGGCAATCTTCTTTTATATTATTAATATAAGAAACGGAAAAATTCTACTGAACTTTAATGATCAATAAAGATAGCAACTAGGTATCTTTTGAGTCATCCCTTTGCTTTGGTTCATATAATAGTCTTGCTTATAAATAAACGAAATCAACCTTACAGAATTTCAAATTTGTTTTTTTCTTGTGTAATTATGCATAATTATCGTAGCAAAAAATTGGTAATATAACATTTTTAATAGAAATTTTTGAACATCATTAATTTCTTTAAAAATAAAAATTTAGATAATCTCTTGTTCATTATTACGAGAATGGAAAAATTATTTTACATTACCATATTATAGCATTTTCCATCTAGATAATATTATATAAGGAAAATTATGTCTCATTAAATATATATAATTGGACTAATTACAAACCAGTATAAGTTTATCAACTAATAACCACAAACTTCTTCAACCACAAATTGTTCATATGAGATTTTCTCGACCTCCTACATGCCTACATTGTACATAAATGTTGTATGTACTTTATAAAAGGAAACAACAAATTTATAGTTGTGTGTAAGAAAACAAGACCTAGCAAAGATTGAAATCCAATTAAATCTATATATACATTCCTTTAGCTTATAAGTACTTTGGAACTGAAAGTGTGAAATAATACAAGAGTATATTTGATACCTGTCCTACATTCCCTTGGTGATATAAATTTAATTTAGTATAAAGGTAGAGAGAAGCAATAAACTTTTAGGTATTCCTATACTGTATACATATAATAGCATAATGGATCATAGAGTAGAGACTATTAGAATTATATGGAACTTATGGTGTCATAATAAAGTTTGAGAAGTAGGCAAATACAAAGCTAACACTATCTAAAGTTGGGTCTAGATGAAGGCACGCGCCCTTTTTTTAACATTTACAAACTCACTTGTAATCGAATTGTATGCAGTAAATGCTTAAAAATTGCATAAAAATAGAAGGACTAAAAAATCCATCGTCTATACGTCAAACACACCAACTCGCGTTTTTCCTCGCGGGAAATAAAAATCTGCGCAACGCCTTTTTCGATTTTATTCTATATTATGATGGCAGCTTATAATAATTAAATTTGCGTTATACTTTGGAATTATATTTATTTAAAAATAAAGCTGGCATTTTCTTGACATTTATGTTTGAAATTTTGTTTAAATAAATTTGTGTTCTTTTGCACACACAAAAAAAAAAAAACTCTTCGTCTAAATGTCCTATGGAACTTAATTTATTTTTCATATCTCATTGGTTTTGCTTCTATTTATATGAAATGTAGAAATTTTCAAAAAAATTTTCCCGTTATTTCGTGTTTTCTCCACGAATTGAAGGTTTTGCATCACTCAGATTCCTCGCACGCTTATTAACACACGTCAACTCAAGAACGCTTGATTTTTTTTTTGATTGGTTGAAGTAAGACTCACCATACTAAATTACTATAAATTTAGTTAGCTTTGGTAAATTTTATTTGTATTATAGTAGGTATAGTTGTCATATGTACAGATATTTTCTTTGAAAATAAAGAAATTTTCGATAAAGCTTAGAAAGTTTGATCACAATAGATAAATGGCATTTGATATGATTGTGATCTTTCAAAAATTCGATCCAATAGAAGTTTTATGACATCAGCGAAAACCAATATTGCCCATAAGTGTGGAATACCATGAAACCGCTTTTCTTCACAAATATAAACCGTGAAAGCTTTTTATACCAATTTAATAATATGAATTGCAATAAATTGTCATAATAAAAGCAAACAGATAAAAATGCCTCATTAGATACAAAAGTAAGTAATAAATTTCACATACATATTGGAATATTCTATTGATATCAAACGGTTTTGTGTATTTTTTACCTTGTGTTGTTTATTTACACAAACATTAATGTTATTTTTCCAATTTTTTTTTTAGTCATTTTGTTAAACTAATCGATTTAATACACTTAGTTGAGCAGCAACATTGGTCGACATTAAAAATTAAATTACCATCGTTATCTTGTCATAATGTCATTAGACGGATATCTGAAAATCGATTGACAATATAGTTTTTCCAATTTTTATGGATCAACAATATTATAAAATACTGACCCATTTATCGTATATGTGCAAATAAAATAGTTTATGATGTAGATTTTCTTTGAAGTACTAATTAATGTGTTTGAAGTCTGTGTAAAATAATAACCAAAAAATCTTTATTAATTTAATGTATGAATTGCATGACCAAGATTGCTGTGTGGCGTAGTTCGGTTTTGTTGAAAATATTAATAGCAATAACATTATTAAGAAAACTAAAATATAATATATATATATATACAGTGAATAAAAGTAAAACTCGTACAAATGCAAAAAACACATATGTATTTTTTTTCCAAACCTTTTTATTATTTTAATCATAAAATTAATCGATTTCTCTTTTTTTTAAAGAATAGTTTGGATTTTTTAATTATAAATTAATATTGGTATATCTCCTCCTTTAGATTTTGTGATTAAAATATATTTGACTCAAATAACAAACAAATGACGCTTAAATAACGGAATTACCAATTATTTTGGTAAATGCAAAGAATATTTTTTTTAATTGTGCAATTGTGCATATTGTGCATTTTTGTAAATAAGCAATCTTTAGTAATTAAGTAGTTATAGTTAAAAAAAAAAGAGTTATAAATTTTTTTTACAACAACTCAATAATATTTTTGTGGCCTTAATTAACTGTATAGTAATCTGAAATGACTACATTAAAATAGCGTGTTTAAACAAATTATCGGATTACATGTAGAATTGTACATACACAGAAATAAAAAACTGTACACAAGGAAATACCGATTAATAATACCTAATTGCTGACAGAATAAAAAATCCATTTACCTTACATTGTGTATTTTCTTATACCGACACTACACTCTTTGACTCAAGCTATTTATACAGTTTAATATTCCAGAAGCGTTGGAATGTAATTTGGAACATTTTTTATGAACTATGTGTACAAGAAATGCTCCAAAAATTCTCAAACAGCATATTGCCGTGAAAAGAGTTGAGTTGTGAACCGTGCCTTTACCCTATAATACCTACATAATATATATAATATTATAGTTACATATATATAGCTGGCAGAACACAATTAGACAGTAATTTAAGGTGGGAGGTGGAGGAAAATATTCTATTAACTCGAAAGTTTTTTTTTCCTCACCAACAATCTCTAAAAAAAAAACAAAACAAAAAACAAATTTCTATACATATTCAGACTGGAAAAAAGGAAGGAATTCGATTAAATATTCAGGATACGCAGTCACGTTTTACACTCTGTTACATATACAATCTTATATTGTTAAGAATAAGAAACAGTGTAAATAGCGTGTTCGGAAAACTTTTTACATAATTGATCAATCCTAAAATATATTTGATAATTTGCCTTTGCCAGTGCCATGGAACCATAGGAAAGAATAAACAGAGATTTGTTTCCTTGTCTTTCTTACTTTTTTTTCTTTTTTTTTTGTTTAATTACAGACATTCCCCCACTTTATATAAGGTTTTTAGCACGAAAAAGAAAAGTTTCTTTTTTGGATGCCGATTGGTAATTTAATACATAAAAGTTAGATGGAAAGAAAGTCTGGATAACTGTGTCCTGCATAAAATTTTCTTTTTTATATGTAGATATAGCAAAATTGGGATGGACTTAAAAATAGATTAGTAGCATGATTGTATTATCAAGGTAATTGATGATTTGCATTAAATTACTACATAATTATATATTGCTACATAAATGAATAATTAAAGAAGTCTGCAGTATTGTGTAAAATTTACAGTTAAATTATTCTCATAAATATGTAAATTAACCAGAGCAGCTTTTTAAATTTGATCTTTAATACCTGCACAATAGTTTAGGTTACAAATAGGCCTCAATCAATAAATTTTTACTTCCTACTTTTATATGAAATATGTAATGAATGACTCTTGGCCGTCACTTACATTACTAAGCCTAAGAAAACTTAAAATTAATCAAATGCCGTATATTTAAGTAATCAATTATTTGGAATCAAATTAAAAAAACGATGTTTAGGGAGTTGAATTGCGATGTGCACAAATGAATTCTCGTTCTTGTATATAGAGTGATAGAAAATGATCGATCACCAAAACGAAACAAATATTTTACCGTACAGGTATCCCTCCTATAACACGATGGATAGGTTCCAACATAATTCCGAGTTGTGTGAGACTAATAGCAAGTATTGTAGAACTACCGTGTTACACGAGAATTTCCGTAATTTTCTTATCGTGTTAGAGTGAAACCGTGTATTTAAACAATTTCTTTGCAAACAAGTAAGTTAGCGAAGTCTTGTAAAACACTTGTAATCTCGACCATAGTCATAAAATTGACGTGAGTAAATGCCATCGTGTATTCGAATAAGTTATTCGACACTGTGTTTGAGCTTTAATTAATTTTCTACCTAAAGGCTATAAGCAATTGAAAAAGAATAATTTTTCATCAAAAACTACAAACAACAACTATACATATAGACACACTTAACATTGTCAGTAGAAATAACCCCAAACATAAATTTCCCTTACACTAAATATCTTATCTATACAATACCATTCTATGTTAGACCTATTTTAAATTGTATACCTTAACCCATTTCACCTGCTCTTGAAAATTTATACCGTTTCTTATTGTCAGTACATTTCTACATTGAATAATCTTCCTTTATCTGAAGGGTTTTCTTAAAGGCTCCGTAATTCATTCAATTAGGGTCAGAACAGTTAAGAGACCGAAACCTAATTTAATTAATTCTAAAACGTGTGTGGTTAAATAAGCAATGGGGGTATCCTGCGGCATAAGCCCTTCTTATCAGACAATTTATTATCTATGTTTACTATAATCCCTAATCTTCATTTGAATTGTTGTGTTAGCATCCGATTTAGCAATATTATATTCGACTATAGATGGTAGCCACAAGAAAAATGTAAGTTATTGGACAAACACAAAACTGTTGTCCAAAATTTTGTAAATTTTTCTTTTATACCATTACCATTGAGTCTCCGAAGTGTGGTTACTGGTGGTGTGAAGTTCTATTGTTTGATATAAATTTAAAGAAAGTAAAAAAACCAATTTGTCGAAAACACAAATAGACATTTAAGTAAAAGTTTAATGTTTTGGTGAAACTAAAAATAGATTCGTTTATTCTGGTGTTAGTGTTGTGGTGTGTAGTTGTGTAGATAAACATTTTGTATGTAGGTTTACGATTATTGAAGTAATATGGAACAAAACAGTTTTTCCAGGGGGTTTATTGTTATGTTAGATAGGCAGCTCAAAATATAAATCGAAAAAAGGGACTCATATTGCCTATGTGTGTATTTACTGGAAAACATATTGCCGCTATACGTAATCTTATATTATATAGGGTTAAAGTATCTTAGATAAAATAACGTAAAATGATCATCCAATTCATTACTGTCTGTAGAAAAATTTTATTGATTGCAAAAGGTTAAGTAAACCCTTAAGATATCTCTATTTTAGAAATGGAAAAGGGAATTTAGATATGGATCTATACGAGGCTTTGAATCTTTTATTTTTTTTTTCGTTGAGAAAATGTTCTTAAAAAATGTTGGTTTAGTACCTAAAAAGCCTCTCTCTATATGATATGTACTTCCGATTCATACGACATCCGCAATAATATTTCCTACTAAACGAATACATTGTAAATGGGAAAACCACATTGGACATTTGATAGAGTGGTTTTGGGCTAGATTTTAATCTAGATTAATTTTTCAAATATTTATATTTCCTTTTTGGTTTTTGATGTTGATAAATGTCCTGATCCGGTTTGATGATGGATTTAGACGTTATGGATATAATTCAAAAGTATGGTAAAAAATTATTTAATCATGCCACAGCACGAATAATATGCGTAAAAAAAATGAATAAAAAATTCCAATGTCTGCCCCCAAGGACTAAAAGGGTGTAGTTCCTTGCATTCACATACATATGTGGCTAAGCACACATTTCCATTAATCAATAAAAATTATAATAACTAGCCCAGTAGCAGCCAAAGAATTATGTCAGCGAGGAGGACGTATTATCAAATATCTTAATATTGATGCCTTACCTAATACTAATACAACTATTTAAGTACGACGCAAGAATATCTCCTGTGAAAACTCCAACATTGTATACATCGAATGGATGTCCGGAATTTCCATCTATTTTTAAAAAAAAACTTTTAGCTCCTTCATGTTCAAAATGTATGCACCTTAAGGGGTTAACTTTTTTCAAAAATTTTATTTGAAAAAAAATGTTGCAAATTTAAAATTATATAAAAATACAAAGTTTCAAAACCATATCTTCAGAAAGTTCAAAATTGTGTCACTTTTTAAAAAAACTTCTAAAAAAACGATAAAAATATTTTTTTAATTTTCTTCCATCAAAATAACGCAAGTTCTTTTCTAAAAGAGCCCCACCATCATAGAATCAATAATTCTCACGAGCCGCCAATAAGCTGTCGTACGGAGTAAAATATATATGACGACAGGTGCGTTAAAGTGTTAACATTTTAAATTATTAATAAATAGACTGTAAACAATTGGTCCTAGTATAGAATTATTTGAAATTGCAGTTATCACACTTAACGAACTGCAGAGTGCATTTTCAATATTATTTTATTTCGTATACATTTTCAAAATTTAAAGTAGGTAGGTGAGCATAAAAAAAGCTCATTGATATTCAGAATTGTAGATACAATATAAATATAAATTACAATTTATGTATGTATGCACATTGCACATCAATTGAAAACATTTTCAAATCAACATTGATTGTAGGTATATACATATGTATGTACGAGTATATGTAGAAACCATTTCATCCTTTTGGCTGAACATATAGTGTCCAAAATAATAGATAAATACTATATCTAAATCTATTATACGGAATGTTATTGTGTTAGTCGAACTAGAAAATCCAAAATTGTACAAACTGACAAAAAGCGTTAATTGATGGAACGAAAATCGTATATAAAATGGGATATTAACAATGGTTAGATTTATTCAACAAGTTTTTATTTTTTTATTTTTTTTTTTTTGAGTATACAAGCGACAAAAACAAGAAAGCTTTTTTAATCCAACGAACAATGAAAACATAAAATCTAATTGTATGAAAATGCTCCCGGAATTTCCGAAAAGTTGAATACTCCAGAAGTTTATTATAAATATATTTTATTTATATATTATACATAACAATAAATTTGAATAATGTAGAGTAGAAGACTTCACAGTTCTCTAATTTCTTTCTTCCGTAAAATTTATTCAAGTCGTCACAAACCATTAAATTCTAATATTTTGGAGAAATTTCTAATTTAATTTAAATAGAAATACGAATGAAAACCTTTAAGATTTTATCAAAATTGTATATACGCTATGTAATTAAGTGGTTAATCTGAAATATAATTAGCAATTATGTACTTAATTACCAAATATTTAAGTGAAACATGTTTTAAACAAAATTCGAATAACAAAATAAACGATAATTATAGGAACTATCAAATAGAAGATTTTTCAGCTACTATAGTATGTATAATTTGTTGATCATCTTACTGTGTTCAATACTTAACAATACAATAACAAAATATACCATTTATAGAAAATAAATATAATTAATATAATTGGAATTCATCTAATAAATAATCCGGTACATAACCCTCAATGAATAATTGATTATAAAAATGTATAACCAGATATCGTATATAATACTTCCGAAGAAAGAAACATTAAGTCGCTTAGTGGAAATAAGAGTTTATATGTATTTAGACTAAATTTAGTAAGAATACCGTCACGAAACTTACGTACATATATTTCCAGACGAAGATAGGCAACTAAATTTCTTCATTCAACAGACATTTTTTTGTGAATTTCGTCTCAATTCTCTAAATCGTTTTTGTTGATGGAGTTATTTTAGTTTTGTAGCAAAGCTTTTAGAAAATACTTTCTATCAATGATGGATTATTTATTATTGAAAAAAGTTCAATTACTGTAATTTTGAAAGTTTTTTTTTTTTTTTTTCTTGATGAAAACAGGAATGCATTGTTTGTAATTAAATTATTAAAATTTGTGTATATAAAAAGGACCTTTATGTTAACTCACAAGATATTTTTCTGTGACTCCCATGTTTTCTGTGTAATTTTCTTTGTGAAAAATTAAATTTTGTGTTAAATATTTATTTTGTTTAGGTATAATATATTTTGATTTTGATTAACTTATTTACAAAGATATTGTGGGTTTTGTCCGTAAATGTACGCACAAAATGGTTAGCGTAAGAACAGTGATCAGAGTAATTTATATCCACTTTACGTGGTGTTTATGATAATCTAATGAATAAAACATTTTACATTACGCAATTAATGTCCACTTCACTGCATTTTTATTGCGTACTTTCCTCCAAATAGAAAATGTTAATAGCTATCAACTTATATGTACGTAGATTTACAGGAATAGCCATTTGAATTCTACCTCCAGTTGTTTTTAAAATGGGGTCTTTTATTGCTCGTAAGTTCCTTCTAATAATTAGTCGTTTTCTAATTAATTTCTTAAAATTAATTAAATTATATAAATTTTATTAAATCAATTCGATCTAATTAAGAGATCCCAAAAAGTTGAGAGTTCTAGAAACAAGAAATTCTTTTCTTTTTTATTTTTTATTTCCATAATATTTACTTGAAATTGTCATTTACTTTATAAAATTACAAAAATAAAGTTTCCATTAACTTTGTACAACCACTGCTTTTACTATAATTTTGCACAGACGACGTAAACAAATATTTCAAATGCTTTTTGGTTTACTGACAAACAAAAGATGCTTTAGTTAGATGGTTCTATTGTGCTATTTTTATTTTTAATTAACAAGATAAGTATGTTTGCATACAAACCATCAAAGCTTAATTACATAATTTATCTTGCCTTCTGTAAATCTAAGACAATACGCGGGTAATAAGCGAGTTACCCATATATGTACAAGTACATATATAGTATAGGTATGTACCATGCCCATATTGTGAAATATTATAGAGTTGAGTACATCGTTAATAGATTTAAATTTTCAAGAAGATAGCGTAATTTCATGACCGTGCACGTGCATGTATTTAGAAAATATTGTTATTAAATTATCTTATGTTTTCATTAAATTATGTATATAATGACATACATAAAGAAGTTATGTACGAGTTATTTACTTTTGCGTTTACAAGTGTTGTTGAGAATAAATACTTACTATGTTGTACAGCATATATACTGCATATATAATATTTTTAAGTTCGTATATAGTCATTAAACAATTGAACCATTTGAAAAAGGCATAATTTATAGCCATTTTTCAAAGTATAAAAAATTTGCTTGCTTCGCTCGTAATAAATAATCATAAGTCATTAGAAGAGTTTACTTTTAATAAAATACAAAATATTATTTACTGTTTTTATTTATATTAATTTGTATTTAACTAAAATTAGAGTTCTATAGATGTAGAAATCATCAAAATTTTCAATACTAAGTGTTCCCCAATATTTTTGATAAAAAAAAAGAAAAAATATATTTTCACATTTCAAAATTGAAAGAAAAATTAAATTTACCTTTTCACGAGAAATAGGACGGTAGACAAATTTTTATCCACGATAAATATTAAGGAGTGTTAAAATTTTCAAACTTTGTACGAAAGTTATAATACCTTTGATCCTACGATACGAATTTAAAAATTGGTAAAATCTAAATTTGGAAAATTTTTATTTATTAATATATGTGCCGTTCTTACTTTTATTGTTCATAAATTTATTATACTGTCTAATTTCCTTTGGGCTTTTCGCCGAAGATATACCGACTTAACAAAATTTGCGTAAAAAACATTTTTTTTTTATATAATTTACAGTCAAATTTATGATCCACTCTATACTCATATACATATATATGTAAATATGAGTGTGTACTCAGTTTTTATGGAAATTTTGAAATTATACACACACGAAATATGATAATTTACGTCAGCCATCTTATCTCCTGCAACCGAATATTTATTTGCTTTAATTCAATTCATTTTCATTTTTATTATTCAAACACATTTCACTGAATAATTTATCCATCTCCATATTCTCGTTCTATGTCCTCCCCAAAAATCTTATAATATACGAATTTCGCATCCCCACAGGTACGGCAATGGTTGTCATGTTTGTGATAGTGACACAAGAGATTAATTCAAATTATTGATCTCGAAAGCTCTCCATCTCTGCTTAGAGAAAATAATATAAAGCTATATCCATATGAAATGTATATGTACCTAATACATTTCCCAAAATATCTTATTTCAGTGTGTTCGGTCCACTTAACTACATACATTTGTACGAGTATATATGTATTGTATATCTAATCTACACATACATATGTATATGTAAAATCTGACCATTTTCAATTAGGTACTGTGCGGTAGCTTCAAAAGCTCATTCATGGTAATATTAACTCTAATATTGAAGATTCATGATTATCTATGTATGTATGTATATGAAAGAAAACTACTCCATATGGAATTGTTGTTTTCTATTGCTTTTACGTAATATTTGGATTTTTGGTAAATATTTAACTAAACTGAAGATAAGTAGTTGTAGTATGTAATTACTTTTGGGTAGGATGTCTGCTTTTCGATATTGTTTATGTAGGAAACTAAATGTTGAATTTGCATTTTGTATTATGAAGCGGCAGAACAATTAACCCATATACCACCTGACTAAATTAAATGAGCATTATAATTACTAACGGTAAATATACCGCCACTTTGATAGTCATATATGAATAATAAAATAGATGGAAGCCCATTGAATGAATATTAGTAAAACTAACAGAATTGATCGACAGTTTAAATACTACAAAAATAGAATTTCATTTTATTGTTTTAATGTTAATGTACGCATTGAATAAACTCATCCCTTTTCTAATGTGAATGTCACTTTTAGTTATATAAAAATTAGATGCATTTTCCGAGTAATTATTAGTGTCGTGGTGTGGCCCTCGTGGATATTCAGAATTCAAAATTAGAATATTAGTTTTGAGATAAATGTGTTGACTATTAAAGTAATTACATAAATTCCAACTTAATAATGGCAACCAAGTTTCTCTTCCATCAGAAGGAAATCTCTGTTTTAGTTAAGCATGTATCGTTTATCAGCAATTGTGTATATCACTTATTTGCATCAATTTATACATATATGCAGATAAACAACACAAAATGCACTTTGCACATTGCATATTGTCCATTTTGGACAAACAACTCATTCATGATTATCGATAAACGATTTGTTTGACCAAACACAAGTTATGCTTAGATAATAACGGATCATAACTAATATTATCTACTATTAACTAAGGCACTACATTAGATCAATTGATTATCTATACTAATTGTAAGTATACGCAATACGTACGAATTTTTTATACATAAATATCTACTACTGTAAACATAAAATATTTTTATTAAAAAACATTAAAATAATTCCGTATTCCGTTTATCTATTTAAAATTAAACCACAACTTCATAAAGATAGAAATTCCTTTCATTCTGTCTAATTTAGTCTTGCTAATGCACTATACAATGCCTAATCTACATATTAACTCGAAAAGATACAAGTTCCAATTATTACAAACAAAGCTACTCCGCCTACACTAACCCAAAAAACCTAAAAATAAAATTCTGCAACGTACATCTTATGTTTGTATGTATGTATGTATGTATATAAATATATCTAGGTAGAATATGCTCGACGACATCGCTTAAAATTCTTTGTTTCTAGAAGATGACGATAGCACTTTGAGTTAATATACATACATACTTACAGAAATACTTATAGTCTGCCTCTTTATCTTTATGTCTTCCCAGAATAATGTTGGGTGACAAAATGATAGCTAATACAAGACAAGGAACTGGATGGTGTGTGTATGGGTAATTAATGTGAAATTGTGATTCCAACCGTTAGTAATTTAATTTCAGATCATTAACAATCAGTGAGCATTACTTTTGATGTGTAATTAAGTGAATGCCTGAGAGAGATGTAAAACTAATATCAATGCTTTTAAATTGAAGTTTAATGCCTACCTATAAGGACTGAATTGGCGTAAATAAAGAAATATAAAATTTTATTGTAAATCATTTAATTTGTATTTTTAATAACATACACATAAATGTATTCGAGCATTAATTTGTAAGCAATTGTAAGCTTTTAAAGTATTAAAACTGTGGAGTGGAATTCATACTTTATAAAATATTATGTAGATTCAAAATTACCATCATTTTATTTTATAAACTCATATTATCTACTGAAATAATAAATAAATTTTCGAACTAAACATTAACTGCTCGGTCGATTAAAAGAGAATTTTTATCTACAGAAAATTAATTTTTTCCATTTTAAAAAAAAAAAAAAAAAATACAATACGCGAGGATAATTATTTTTATTGAGACCATATTTTATATAATAGCTTTTAAAGAGCTATATAAACGTAAAAAAAAAGCTATTAAAAAGGTTAACACTAAAATGGCAGACAATTTTTAATATCTTCTCATAAACATTTTAAAAGCTCAATGTAAAATGTTCGCAGATATATATTTACAAATTCAGATAAAAGGATTTTGCTTTAAGATTATGAACGCTCTTTTTGCTATAAAATATTTTATTCTATTAGGGAATATTATTTTTGTAAAGATCACACATTTTGTATTGTATATAAAATGCATTTTATTCGAAATTCCAGAAGTTGCACTCCCATCATTTAAAATATAGTATATAAGATTTAGTATCGAAAACAATTTTATAAATTTAGAAATTAGAAGAAACTCCTATTAAACCATAATAAAATCACTTTTCTTGCTGAATCTTTTATTATCTGAGTGGAGACGATGATGTCTGGGAATTTCCTATATGGGCGATAAATATTTTTCAGACGATAAATTATCCTTTGGGTTGTTCGGTTGAGGGAGATGCTGTAAAATATGGTATGTGATGGTTGGTAATATTAAAATTTATGTTGCGTAAAAAGTAAAGTTTAAGCATTCATAAATATTAATATAAGTATACATATACATATATGTACATATTTTTTTTTTTACTTCCATAGATATAAATTGCACCCGCTCTCTAAAATAAAAATGATGAATACCTACATTATATAAAATTAGTCATATTTCTTTTGACAGATAGAAAGTAAGTATAAACTTTTGAAAATTAAATATATTTTATACATCCTACTATAACATGTACTTTTGGTTTTATATTTTGTTTTTTTTTTAACTTGAATTTTTAAATTTTCAAAATATTTTATATTTTATATTTTCTCCACGTTTCCAAGTAATGATTTTAGCTCTAATAATGCCTACCATACAAATTTGTTGTAAATAATGGGTTTTTTTCGAATTTTCTCCCACTAAATAACAAAATTTCGAAAAAATTATGAATACAAAAAAGTTTTTATTTTGTATATTGCATAATAAAGCATTTCCATTTTTGAGCCACCATTAACCGTTCTACCACCATTAACCCTTCTACCACCATTAACCCTTCTACCACCATTAACCCTATACAAAATGACTATAAAATAAAAATTTTCTCACCTTATTATATTAGATGAATTTATAAAAATACGAAAGTTTTCTATTCTTCGAAATCTATAAAATGAAATCAAAACTTGTAAGCTAGAAATTTATGAATTTTTGGTAACCCTGGCGGGACCCCTGATATAATATCTTTGGATTATTATTGTCAGCCAAATAAAGAGCTAACTATTCGAATTTGGGTGAGTTTTATGTAAGTTTTGGTGCTTAAAGTGTGCAAAATTTCCCCTTCCTTTTACAATATTTTTGAAATATTGCTGTTTTCACCCATTAAATAATTTATTAGGACTTTTCATGGGACATATTATAGGACCAAAAACATAAAAAACCACGCTCAGTTGGAAGTTTTGTAGACTCCAGAAAGCAATCTTTTTTAATAAATCTTAATTTGGGTTATGTCGTTTTTTTTCTTTAAGGTCATCATAAATTTTTTTTTTAATTTTGGCTTAATTTTTCTTTTACTAAGTAATTCAAGCAGAGGCAATTGGGTTGCAATTTGTTTAATCAATAATCTAGCTATTTTAAGAATAACATAGAGATAAGGTCTCTAAAAATAAATTGATAAGAATTAAGGTTTTTTATTGACATTTCATTTCCGTTCAGTAATTAATCTTCAAATAAAATTACTTCTTAAAAGTTTTATTTTTTAATTGCAAATCGATTACGTTTTATGGCTAAGATTATTTTATTTCGTATAAAATAGAAATTGTTAATTGAACAAAGGAGGAAAACTCTCATAAAGAATGAGGAACCAACCATTGATAAAAGGTCAATAACCAAAGTAATTATTAGTTACGAGTGTTGTGACCACTGCATGCTACACAGTTCAGGTGCATGTTTCTTTTTTTATTTTTCCGTGATAATTGTACACTGTACACTAGGGTGCATTTTCAATGTATGGAAGTTTTTTTTTTGAGAAATTGAAATGTGGCGGGTGTGGAAAACTTGGGTATGGGTATAAAAAGAATTTTGGTGAAATTTGAACCAAAAAAAAAATCGTTTAGAGGTCGCG
>JANSTT010000044.1:0-36861 GCA_026745375.1 Platyura marginata
AGAGAAAAACACTTTCATGTTTTACCCCAGTCGGACTTGAACCCGGGACCTCCCGCTCCAAAGGCAACCACTCATTGTTCTGAGCCATTTGGTCGGTGCGCTTTGGGTCTACCTGGACTCTTATTTTTCCCACAATTTTCATTGTCTTTGATGAAATTATTAATAACATTTGCACTCCTCTTTATTTGTAGCAATTTGACGATTTGAATATCCTTCACTTTTCAACATTTTAATTTTTTCACACTACAATAAAAAAAATTTCCACGTCCCATTTTATAATTTTCGAAAAATATCTCAACAATTTTTTTTTAATAAGATCTTTAATACGGAAATACTTAAAACAAAGTGAATTTGTCTATGAAAGGATGAAGAAATATTACGTAAAATGTGCAAATACCTAACTGAACCTATCTTTTATAACGACCCTTAATTCATAAAATCGCAGGTACATTTTTTAGGTTCGAGATAAAATTATTGTTTTTGGATAAAAGTGCATTACGAATACTTAAAAACGAATTTTCACTTTCATTTCTCAATATTGACAGAAAAATTCCTAAAAATCATGGTGAACCTATCTTTTTTAATGGGAGTGTAGAACAAAAACTCACTATCTCACTATTTTTATGTTTTCGAGTTAACATTGCAGTCAATAAGATAAACAATTTTAAATTTGATTTTTCTTAGTAAATAATAAAGATCGTCTTCTACATAAATAGATAGATAATTGAAAATTACATATAGGAAAGCGAGTTTTCGACAAAAATGTAGATAATGACTTTTTGTTCTAACTACAAACATAGATCATATCGTCTAAAAAATAAATTGGGTTTTTTCATACGAATTTGAAGTTACACGGTTCAAAAAAGTCTTCTTTTTTTTTGAAAAGTTTATTTGTTCTAACACAATTTTGCATTTTGAAGGCATTGTCTTATAATTATAAGGCGGTCTGGTATAAATTGCTGTCTTTAGTCCAGTTCGTCGCAATCTCAAACAAGTAGAGACGAATAATTATGTAACTACACCGTCAAAACTGCATTTGTGTGGTCTTTTTTTTGTGCGATTTTTTTTAAGCGGAGTATATGAAAAAATGTTCATCAAAATACATACTAAGAATAAAAAGTAATAAAAATTGAGAAATTTAAAGATTTTGTATTTTGCGGTTTTCAAAATGTACAAATGTATTTCATTTTTTTGAAAATTCATTGCCAACAATAATTTTTATAACTACTAGCGAAGTTTTTTGTTGACATGGTCAATAATTTGGTGTCACAGTGCTCCAAATTCACAATTTGTTAATACTAGTGAAGTTTCGGAATATTTTTTTTTGCGCATTTTTTTTATCCGATCCCTATCTACAGCACAAAAACATCTTTCACTATTTCAGCTTTATTATTTCTTTATTTCTATTTTAAATTTTGAGTTTACTATTCTTAATTTTGGTTTTACAGATTTCTTCTTTTTTTTTTTGCTTGCTCTACTTATTTTTACCTATAACTTTTTGTATGTATTTTAAGTTTTAAGTTTTATTACTTAATAAAATTGCATAATGCATTTATCATTCGAATGCATATCAGAACTCTTACAGTTTTCAGCATTTTTTTTAACACGGTTAACTAAATATAAGTAGTTCATTATTTGATCTTGCACGGTATTCGAATAACATGGAACGTAACTATTCCCAATTTTGCTATAGGAAATTTATTTTTATTTTTACAGGTTTTTTTTTACACGAATTTCTAATAAACGTATCTACCGTGTAAAAAAAAGAGTTGGGTGTAGTAATAATGAATCATATCACAATATGGTATTTTATTTATTTAAAATCTGACTATGATAGAACATAGAACAATGATAGTATCTACATACATATGCCATTTTTTTTAAATATTTTTAATTTAGGTTATAAAATTAAATGTAATTTTGTTTTTACTGAAAAATCATTCCAATTACTCGCTCAATTGAAAATAATTTGTGTCATATTGATGTTTTAATGTGATATTAAATACCTACTAGCATATTTAATATTTGTAAATTTTAATTTTAATAATTAACTATCTAATGACGTAGTATGTAATTAAACATTGTAATAGACTGTGCACGAAATTAATTTTAATTTTAATTTTTTTTTTTTTTTTTAATTAGTATTAATTGAATGTTATTTATTTCATCTCATGTGTAATACATACTTATATACCTAAGCTAATAAGGTAATTTTGTATATATCATTTTTTTTAAAATAAGAATCATTTTAATGAGAACAAAATTAAGTTTTTTAGTCATATGGATAATAAAGATCGGGAAACCTTATTTAGTGTACCTACGATTAACGAAAATTAGACAAAATATTATGAAAAAATAAATAAGAGCTAATAACCCTTTAAAATCCATTCATTTTGAACATCAAAGGGTTAAGAAAAATAATATTAAAATTCAACTAAATTTATTTTTATGATCTTACTTTTAAAAATTCGTCCTCTATAAAGGTGGCCGTTTGGACTTTAAGAGGAATAATCATTTATAAAGTAAAATTAAAAATCATCAAGTACGTACTCACAAAAATTCAAAGCGATTATTTAGCCACTTATGACATAATACCGAAACAAAGATTTGGTGAACAGTTCAGCCGAGCAGATAAGCATAGTTGTGGATGGCTGCAAAATTCAGATGGCGATGACATGAACGGAAACAAAAAGTAACTATGTCAGTTAAACAAACAAACAATACCTACCGTATTGTTTGTTTTTTTGTTTAACTGACTTAGTTACTTTTTGTTGTTATCTACCATAAAGCTCTAATTTAAATACAATTTTGTTGTGATTATAATTTAAAATAAAAAGAAAAATCATATCTCTACTTAATAAATTCAATGGTACAGTTTTGGAAAATTGTTGTCAGATGTCAACTTTTCGTACTGTAGCTTTAATTCTTGAAATGGCGAAAATACAGTTAGCCATATTTTTACAGATGGCGCCAAAGATCAAGTTAAAGCTTCTTATTTGAAATGTCACGTTATTTTTTATGCATGGCAATAATGCATAATAAAATATAAAAACTTGATTCAAATGAATATGTTTTGCTAAACTAAGTGAAAATCTACCGAAACAAAACTTTCTAGGGTCAATTAAAACCCTAATCTAGAATATTGCCTATGTAGTTTTCTAACTCTATATATAAAAATATTATTATAATTTCCCAGACGAACATTTTTTATTGAACTTGCATTTTTTTATACTAATCGAGTTCTTGGTATTAATAATATAAAATTTACATCACCAAAATGTTGCAAAACTAATAATCAGATATTACCTACGAAAAAGACATAAAAGTTTACTTAAATGAAATACGATCCGCGCGCGCATATAAACAAATATATGGGCACGCGCATATTACATCGTTTGGTATATATCGGATTAACGATGGTTCTTAAAAATATGCGATCACTATAATATGATAAACTTCTATCACGTGACCTAGATTGAATATTGTTGAATGTCACAGATTATGTTAAAAAAGGGGTTAATCAAAATTGTAAATTAAAGATGAAACTGAAGACTCAAGGATTTGATGATCTTTACGTAACTTTACAATCTGCATAAGTAACTAAAACTGATGCCATAAATTAAAAAAAAATATGCAATCAGCAATAATAATGGGATTATTTGAATATCCATAATTGAACCAGATTTTTTATACGAGACTAATTTATGCGGCGTGTATGAACCAGATATCAAATATCTTATAACTGTACCAATTATCTTCTAATCTATGTAGTCTATAGTCTACGTACAAATGTTATTTAGTTAAAAATCACAAACAGGAATAATGATCAGGGTAAAGATCACTGGAGTAAGGCATTCAAAAAAATGTACACAGATTCTACTCAGAATACAGATCTTAAATTACCTTAAACCTTTTTTGGGAGTGGCAGGGATCATTCTGCCACTAAGTATCAAATTTAAAAAAAAAATCAAGAGATTAGAGAACTCTTCCTGTATATAACGCCAGCCGATGATTTTCAAGTTAATTTTATGGTCGCATTTATATTGAATTGTCTTTAACATTTTCTCTACCATAATTTATTAAAAATATATGATAGCAGGTAAGTATAACCAAATTATCACATTCATGTAACCATACAAATGTCATGACATATAAATGTGGCAAATATGTGGTAAAAATATGGTAGTTTTTGTTATATACTCGTATGGGCAAATATGTGTGACAAAAATGTCAGCCTAATGTTGCATCAGATGTGACAATACTGCAGTCATGCTGTTTACGACAAATTTGTCACACATCGTCATTATGTGTCATTGTATCGTTGACAATTTGTTCACATTTGGAGATAAATTAAATCATTGACGAGAGATCATCAATTAATAAAATCATAGCTAGGATATCCATATATTTGATAAAATATTTATAACCGTATAAGGTTCATTATTTTTAGTGTCACTATCTCTTATTATTGATGTTGTTATTTCATTCTAGCATAAATAAATAATTGTTTGTGCTTTTTGTTATGACTCTATAGGTAGATATATACGAAAACCTAGAATTAAAGATATTTATTAAAGACTTTAGCCAAGACTTTAATAAGTCCTGTGAACTTCAGACATCTTACTAATCTAATAAATTTTAATGTTATATTTATAATATCTAATAATAATAATAATAATAATATTGGCATGCACAAATCGTGAGTATAACAATTTGATATCTAGAATATGCAAAGCGATTAATCAGAATAATATATTTTCTTTCCATTTGAAACATTGTTAAAATAAAGACTATATGTACATAATATAAGACTATAGGTAGGTATATAATATAATAAGATACATAGAAGAAAAAAAAAATAAAAAGTTCGCGCGCCATAAAATTGAATCAAAATGTCAACTACTTAATGCACGTATAGTGCATTCAATTGCCTCGTAAATCATATATATCTAATGTATGTACGGTTGTGTTGCACCCAAAGACTTTGCTTGCATCTATTAAGATGATAATATTTTTTGTTTGGTGGGTGGGGAGAAATCTGCCAAATAGATATATATTTTCTATATGGCAGAAATTTTCAGTTTTATATAAATACGGTGGCTGTGGTTGAGCATCATTCATATATTACATGGTAATTGCTATAAAAAGTCTATAATTAATAATCGAAAAAAAAACAAAACAAACAAACAAACAAAACAAAAAAATAAATAAACCAAACAACAAAAGTCGATCAAGTGCATATTGTGTGATCTTATTTATTATATAAGTGTCCGAATTCCAAAGGATTATCGTCGCATTAACATAAATATAGTGAATTAAACAAATTATTTGTTGATTGCACACCATTATATAACAAAAACAATGAATTTTGTAAGTGATTCAATCATAATCTATTATAATAATCAATCAATCATCTACAATATGGTTAGATTAAGTGGTTCTGTTGACATTTGAATTTGTCAAAATGACTCAATTTGATATACATACATACATAAGAAGTGCATCTTGTTTGTTATAAAGTTACACTAACGTATTTGTGATTGTCTTGTGGATATTTACATAGTAGGAGTTTATGGATTACATTATGATACCAACTTAGTTCAATTTAATTTAGTTATATATACATAATTGTGGATATATGATGATGATTTCAATCTGATTTCACCATGAATCTCTTATGTATGTGATTGAAAAAGCGTTATTTATCAATATTTGACAATTAGAATATAAAGGATCAAGGAAACGCAGCTTTTTGTGAATACAATAATGTTTTAATAATTTTGTGTGTAGGAGAGAGTTGGAAGAGAATAATTTTAAAATCAGATAGAAGATCAAATTTTAGTTTTTGTTTATTTCAAATTGACAATTTTTACAGCTACATATAATATTGTTCTAAAATATGCAACAAGGAAAAAAGAAGTAAAAGGAGTATGTTTAGGAGAACATAAATATGTTCGATTAGTCTATTTTATCAAAATCTTGAAAAACAATTTTGTGCTTCCATATTAAAAGGTAAGAACATCTCTTCCATAAGCATTTTCAGTACTATACAAAATCTTACCCAGCATGTAAAAAAAAAATCAATTTCCGTGCATTTCCAATCCTTCGGAGAAGGAATCACTAACTAGATTCAAGTAGATCTTTAATTTTTTATTTAAAAAAATCTGTAAAGAACGATTGTCTCAAATAAGAGTCTTCTTGCTCAATGATTCATAGACTCCTCAAAATGACGTACTTAATGAATTAAGAGCTCGAAGATTGACAATTTACAGCCAGTTTACTTTTTTCAACAACGCTTCCTGACCAAAAACCAGGGACATTAAGGTTACTTTAGTTAACAGCGAGGTTAGGCATTGTGTTAATTATTTCGCACCCGGTGAAGCTCAACCATTTGCACAACAAAAAAAAGTAGTAGAGTATTTCTTGTAGAATAATAGAATCGAATAGAAAAGAAGACTTACCAATAAATAATGAAACAAAAAATAGTTAACATTATAAATGTATGTGTTCTGTTCTACGGTAGAACTTCTACCAAATAATAAAAATACAAAAAAAACTTTAAAAACTCCACAAATATTTGAAATGGATTTCGTCCATTTTAATGACTATATTTATAAATACCATGTAATTCTAACCTATTCCTATACAAAATATTTCACTTAGACCTTGTAATATTATACTGTCATATTTCATCATTTCACTCATGCTAATTTATTGTTCATATTCATACAAGATGCACCGAATGCAATTGATAATATATGTGCAGTGCGCTTATACAGTGCCGTACATGTAATTAGATAATTCATAATGTTACGCGTATATTGACGTGGAAAATTAATTTTATCACATATAAGGTACAATTTGCATATATTGTTAAGTATTGATTATTATTAAATCTTATTCTGTTCATTTAATTGACGACTTTATTACATTTGAGTTAAGTAACAACATTATTGACACTTTTATTGTCTATTTATAATACTAAATACCGTACATAACTCAACTGTACATTGTGTGATATAATATCGAATTTATTGTATACAGGAACTACTTGTACTTGTGCTATTTGTTGCAATTGCTAGCGGTGCTCCGCAAGGATCAAAGGATGAACCAATAGCGATAATTAGTCAAGACTCAAATATTGAAGTGGATGGATCGTATCAGTACAGGTAAGCGAATAAAATATTAAAATGTGCCATGATTGCGATAAATAATCATTTTTGTTAAATTAAAAACTTCTAAACCTGTTAAATGTTTAATTTTTATTTTAACGTTTAAAAATTTTTGTATTCGTACTACATATTTTTTAAAGTTGAATCCGAACCACTTATCACCTTATTGCGTGTTATACTAAAGAAAAAGACTGACATATTTTACTTAACTGTGAATCGAATCTCTCATTCCAATAAGACAAACATTTTAAGCACTAAGCCACTTAATTTGTATATTTATAAATAAAAGATTGTTCCAGCCTAAAGTAAACATTCTCTTGTTTGTCTGGATTTTCTTATTAAATATAGGGTAAAAGGGATTCTTTTAGATTATAGCCGCCACATTGTGCCATGTCTTATTATAATCTTCTCAATTCAAAGAGTATTTCTTTTCCTTTTTAAATGTGTTCCCTATTTTATCCGATTTTATGTTGTAACCATGAGCAGAAGTAAAAAAGCTTCCAAAACCCCAGCATGCCAATGTATCAATTAATTATAAATTTCATATAAGCAAAAAACAAACATAATTCAATTAGACAGACTGTACTTGCAATATTAACTGTAAAAATATGTCTACCTGATTTTATTTTTTTTTTTTTAAACAATATGTGAGAAAATTCAATTATAAATAATATTTCTACAACAACAAATATTATTATTATTATTCAATAGCAAAACTTAATATATTACAGTTATGAAACAGCCAACGGCATAAAAGGCCAAGAGGTTGGTACATTGAAAAAAGCAACTAGCCCCGACTCTAGTGATGTTATCATTGCTCAAGGTTCAGTTAGCTACACGGCACCAGATGGTACTGTGATTACGCTGAATTATGCTGCTGATGATGAGAATGGATTCCAACCAAAAGTAAGAAATCAATTTTTTTGTTTTTTTTTTGTTTAATCATCACAACGAAAAATTTACTAGCAAGCGAAGTGCTTACATAAAATATACGAAAAAGTGAGACTAAAACAAAACATGCATGACGCTTACATACGACATTAACAAAATATCTATATATGATGTGTCGTGCTGTTAGATCTTATTGAATTTAAATTTTTAAACAGGGTGATCATCTTCCAACACCACCACCAATTCCACCAGCAATTCAAAAAGCTTTGGACTACCTAGCCACATTGCCACCAACACAACGAAGACGCTGATAGGATAATGACATACATACAATAACCCGTGTACTATGCAATAAATACCAATTAACGAGGTGGAAAAATAAATGGAATTAATGAATACTCAATTAGCTGTCTAACTTATGTCTACATACATAATCACTTCCAAGCAACTGCGGTACCAAATTTTGTTTTTACTTTTTTGTAGTGAAGACTTTTATATATATACATACATACATACATACATACATACATTAATACAAATTATATAAATATATAAAAATATTAGCCATAAATAAATTGTAATTTACCATTTTGAAAATTTGTTAAAAATATCGCAACAAAATATAAAAAAAAATATAATAAATGCATTTAAAAAATTAAAACACTTTTTTTAATATGGACTTTGAAGAATATTAGATTAAAAACTTCATCATACCAAATAAGGCAGCTCAAAAGTAAGTATGTACTAGAAAAGTAAATTAGAATAAAATTATATAACTATGAGAAATCGACTTCAGATCTATAAGATTTTGGACAATTTGAAGTCCTAATCTGAGCGAACGTATTTTCACTTGAAGTGAATAGGAAATATAAGAATTTCGTAATACCACCTAAACCCTAAAATAGAATTGTAATAATCAACCCAATTTAATCAATCAACAAATTTAACTTTATTGGTGATGGAAAAATTTTTAGTAACTCGAGGATCTCAAATGATTTTTTGAAATCCTAATTATGGAGAGTTCACCAATTTTTTCTAAAGAAAGGAATATTACTATTTTGAGTAGAATTGAGTTACTGCTACTAAAGTAGATGTATGTGAAGGAAGAAGTGACTAAGTCAATAAAATCAATTTCGAGATAATTGATTAAAAAAAACGTTTATGAAGTTTTTTTAATTATCTAAAAAAATAGATATTTTTTAAATAATGTGTGTTTTTGTTTTTTTTTAGTTAAGAAAATCTCCAAGATTTGTTGGACTTTTATTGCTATCTAAAATTTTAAAAAATCAAAAATTTGGGTACTTACTTCTTTCTGATTATCTTGAAATTATTTTTTTATTGATGTTAAAAATCATATTTTAAAAATCCAATTGGCAATATCTATAGATGTTCTCAATTATTTAAGTTGGTCATTTCTTACCGTATTACCTATCATATACCATGATCCTACATATAATATAATTAGCGAACGACCTTGCCATTTAGCTTTCAAAATAATTCACCTAATCTAACCATGTGAAAAAATGATTTAGACTACGGTTAACATTTCAAAAGCGGAGCATGTCATATAGAATTGTCATAAATAAAAATTTTTCTTGCATGTTCCAAAACTGCCAAGAAAAAAAAAATATATATATATATATACGTATATATATTTTTCCATAATGCAAATATGTTTGTTTTTGTGTAGTAAGGAGATGGGCTTCAGATAAGACCTGACGGTAGTCTCTCATTGACCCTCCATTGTATCTACATGGATTAATATAAATAGAAGGGTTCGTCACTTACTCAAATCTTTCGTATTTAAGATAAATAACTATACTGTATGGTATGTACTACATCTGCAGCCATTTATTAACCACCTCCCCTCCCCAATATACTAAAACTTTTGACTATACTCGTTTTACGTTTACTACTTACATTATATACATAGATAAAGTGAATAGAATGAAACACACTTTGAAACTGTTGCGATTTTATTTGCAACAACAAACAATACTACAAATATGTTATATATTAAACAGTGTTATGTCTTTCAATATCACCTAATTACCATTTCAGTTAACCTCTAGTGACCTTTTTAGTTTGAATTTCAATGATGGATTTTCATTTTAATTTAAACCTACATATACACAATAAATAGTAACAATAAAAAAAAATACGCAAGGTCTTTTGCAACTGTTATGTATGTACATAGCAAGTCGTGACGCATTTGCATTCTTCTTCTTTCAAAATAGTTTAATTGTATTTAATCAAATATTCTACGTCTATTGGTGCGGCTGACAACAGCTAGGTATAGAGAGTTGGTACTAAATTGTACTAAATGTTTGTGAAAATGGCTGCTAGTTTTTTTTTTTTTTCTTAAATTTTTCTTTATTTGAACAGAGTTGTTTTCCCCGCAAGACCTCATTCTCAAACTATACCCTTTTTCATTTCAGTTGTTGTTGTACGACAAATTAGGAATTTCACAATTATTAAAAAATGTCTCATAATCGAGAATGTTCCATAAGCAATCAAAATGGTGAGGAAAATGGTATTGTCAATGCAAACATTTAATTCGCAAAATTCAGATTTCTCTGACCCTCTTACAGTTTAAAATATCATTCTGGGATCCATTATCGATAACAAACAATGAGAAATTAGATTCAATTATTACTGCAATAGGTATCTAAGACATTGTATATTGTCTATAAACTGTTATGGGGACACATCTCTGATATTGTACACCAAGACCTCGATTTGCGTCGTTAATCGAAATAATCTATTAAATAGTATTTCTATAGGACTTCTTTTAATGGGTTCCACCAAAATCATCACATAATAGACGTGAGTGTATAATATTCGTCTAGAATTAATCCTGTTTAGGAGGATATTATTTTTTATCTAAATTTTAAATGATATCTCTACGTGTGCCTACACTAGGGATCACGAATATTCGTAAAAATCGCATTTAGATATAATGTAATTTTTACAAATACTCTTGATGCCCAGTGTATATACATTTTAAGATATTTTTTAGGGTGTGAAGACGCTGTTTCTTCGTTGAATCTATTTTCTTTTATTTTAAAACTTCGATAGTCAGGTACGATAAGAGTGTTAATAAAATTTCAAGGTTTGACATAAATGTTTTGTTTTCTTTCTACATTAATACTATACAATCTTTTTATACCCGTATGATGTTAATCAAGGGTATTATAACTTTGGTACGGAGTTTGTAACGTCTCTTAAAATTCATCGTAGAAAAAAAAATTCAACACCATTGTCTTTCTCGTGAAATTCTAAGTCGAAATATGCATGTCCGTCCGTCCGTCTGTCCGTAATCAAGATTCCGGCCAAACGGCTGAAGCCAGAAAGCTGAAATTTTGACAGTTTATTATGTATAGGGGAGGCTGTGGTACAGTGTTCATCTAAATTTGATATAAACCATATAGATTTACTCGGAATGTAGAAAAAATAAATATTACAACAATTATAGAGAATACAAAAAAGAAGATTTCATTCATAGACCAAAAAGTTGTACGACCTACCGTTATGGCGCTGCAATCGATTTTATTGAATTTCAAGGGTTTTTTACAAAAACCGCGATTTTATACAAAAAAAATTCAAAAAAATTGACGACGCATAAACGACGCAAATCGAGGCCTCAGTGTAATTGCTTATTATATGGTGGCTTTTGTTATTTTTATGAATGTTATGATGGAAGCAAAATATCTAAGTCAACACCTATTACTTCACATCATTGCTTCTAAAAAAAACCGAATATATATGTATTTATAATTATGTATGTATGTATATATGTATGTAAATACATAAAATTAGGTAGACATATTTTTTCGCACAATTATAATTGATTGCTTTTTGCTTAACATTAGTAATACCACCTCATTGTCATTACTAATTATTATCATTACCAACCAAAAGAAGCAACTCTAACAACGGTTTTTCTAGTTCAAACGATTGCATCAAGAAACCGGTATCTCGTACACACAATATTTTTCAAGTAGGTATTTCTCTCGACTGTTAAGTTGTCGCAAAAAAAAAAAAAAAATTAAATAATAAAAAAAATAAAAAATCTTTGTTTATATTAGAATTATCGCACGAGATCAAATTTATTACCGACATTCTTTCAGTTATATAATCGCAATGTGAACTTCGGCTATAGTGGGAGCAAATGTCAATATAACATTTTAATGAAAGAGAAAGTCTGGCTAATTCGTTAACTCCCAAATATTTTGATGCTTCAATGGATTCTTATTATGCGCTATACTCTCTAGACGATGTTGTCAGCCGGATAGATATTTGAGACGAAACATTTGAATTTTGATAGATAGTCCTCTATGTACCTACTACTTGTTACTCTTATCTACATTAAGTGGGAGAGTGATATTTTACAGTGGCGTATTATATGAGAATTATTTCATTAAAATTGTTGGTTTTGATTTTAAATATCACTAAAATTGACTGGCTTGTTGATGTCAAAAACTTTAAATGTTAAAATATTTTTGTTTAAAAAAAAATCAGATTGTAGCATTTTTACAGATGGGCTTTGAACTTTTTGCTATAAGTTTTAACAGAGCTTTTTGTATATTTTCCTGCACAACAACTATATTTAATTAACCTTTAGATGTGCAAGGTACCTACACTATAATTATCGAAATTATCGCTATAGTGGTTTTGCATAACCAGAAATTAAAAATGTTATAATTAGTACCTGTCTAGTTACGTTTTGATAGCAACAAATTAAAACAATTAATGTCAAGATTATCTGTACTCAATTTCATTGATCTGTCATTGACCATTATGGTGATCATTTTCTAATAATTGGGATCAATAAGAAAAAATTGTTGACAAAAAAGCGATCTTTTCGACAACAACAAGTATACTACAAAGCTAACAAAATTCACCCTCGCTGAAATTTACAAGGCGAGCAAAGTTTTTAAATATGGATAAAATCTCAAAATCCCAAAAAAGTCCCAATGGATGTCACACGAGGTGTTGGTGTTACCATGAACAATTAACCGGTTAAACTTTACTATATAGACTCAGTGAGCTAGGGGGTTTTTTATTTTTGGGCGTCGATAGAGAGGGTCCCCCACCAATGTTTCTATGGGGACTTTGTGGCGGTCGCCCCTCCCTTCCAGAGCGTTCCAGAGGGTTTTCAAGTTTGCATGGAGAAATGTCAAAATACATATTTTTGTAATTTTAAAAGTGATGACCCCTTACCAATTTTTGTTCCGGAGTTTTTGGATAGCGCTTCTCCCTTGCCCTCCAGGGGGGTTTAAAGTTTGTATGGAGAAATATCAAAATATTTTTTTTTTATTTTAAAAGTGGTGGGGTTTCACCAACTATTGTTCCGGAGATTTTGGATGGCGCCCCTACCCTGTTCTCCAGGGGGGTTTAAAATTTGTATGCAGGAATGTCAAAATATTTTTTTAAAATTTAAAAGTGGTGAGTTTACACCAACTTTTGTTCCGGAGATTTTGGATGGCGCCCTTCCTCTATCCCCCAGGGGGGTTAAAAGTTTGTATGGAGATATGCCAACAACAAAACCAATAAATAATTTTAATAAGTGTTAAGAAAACGTAAATTTCTTGAGTAGCCGTAGGTTGCTAACAGAAAAAACGGTTTTTTGTTGCGCAAACAAAACTAAACTCCCAAAACTGTAATTTGTCGTCTGGCGTCTCGATCTTATGAAAAATGATCGCTATGTGTTAATATTGTAATTTAATAAAATGGCTCATTATATAGGGTCAAATAACTTAAGTCTTTCAAGTTTGGCATTTAAAGCTTAAAAAACAACAACATTGTAAAACTTGAAACTTAATTAATCGATTTAGCAAATTAAAATGATCTTTGAATTTATAATTATGAACTTGATGATGTTTAGAGCCTCTGCCATCGAATCGGTCACAATAAGAAAACATGAAGCACTTCTTTGTAGTGTACATTGACAAGGATTATGAATATTTTCTGTAAATTCAAAATTATGTCATCGCACAATGAAATTCTACATACAAATTGATTTCAAATAATTGATTTTTTTTTTGCTCTGGAAATCAATTCAGCATTGACTAACCGTAGATTTGATTACGGCTAATTATGAATGTTAATACAGTCTGAATGATAAACAAAAAAAAAATTTAAATTCCGTCATCATGTTTGCAAGAATGCATTAGCATTTTTTTTTTATATTATTATTTAATTATTTTAATATCTACCTTTACGAGAAATGTAACGCAATTTTTCTTTAAAAAAAAAAAGAAAAATGAAGTCAATATTCCTTTGGTATTATGTAAAAGTGGGTCTTGCTAATATATCAAATTTGATGGTTTTATTGGTACTTAAATTTAATTAAATGTAGTGCAACACTAAATCCCTCACCGGTTGGCCGTATCTTAATTCCCAATTAATCCGTGTAGGTGCTTCATTGATTAATTAAGTACATCATATAGCCAAAAGTCCCTGATCTGGTTCCATATGAATTAAATTGCAATTTTTTTTTGTTAATCACATCAACACTATATGACATTAAGAGATTAATTCGCTAATGAGTGCGCCTCTAATAGAGTAGACATATGAAATAATCATTACAATATATTAAAAATGCTGAAACAACAAATCTCTGTAGATATATGTCTGTTGTTCATCTTCATCATATACCATAGAGCATAGATATAGATATAGCTACATCACTCTCAATCATAATATTTGTTATATAGATAAAAATGAAGGACTGATATGAAGATTGACATTAGCAATCCACCATAAGGACACCCGGATCAAATGTGCAAAATCCACATTAACCATATTGGACAAAAGTCAAAATTCAAGAACATCTCCAGAACATTAAGAGTGAAACAGGTTTCTTCAAACAGTTACGATTATTATAGACAATTAATTTTCATAGCTGGGTGTTTAAAAAAAAAAAAAAATTATTGTTTTGACTTAAAATGTTAACACCAATCCCATCCGTTATGCAATGGCATATAAACAAAGTGAGTTCAGACGGCCTCAGAAGTTACTATAACGGAAAAAAACGGCGATAAAAAAATTTATGTGATCAATGAATATAACTAATGACATCAACAGTAATATATATATATATAGGAGGAAAAAAAAAGTTTTGTTGTTCTCTCTCCATATTTTATTTTTAAATATTATATATATATGTATATATATGTACATATAATAGATATATATATATATATATATTTAATATAAAAAAAAATGAGAAAATATCAAAGGCAATTGACGTTCTATTCTTTTTTTTAAACACAAAATTTCTATATAAATGAATATCTGAGAGGATTTGGACCGCCAGTTTAAATTAACATTTCGAAACAAAAATATATTAAAAAAAAAAAAAAAACTAAAAAAATTTCAAAAATGTATTTTGCTATTATGCTAGTTTGTGTTGTCGGATGTGCAATTGCGTCGCCAATAGATCCCAAAGATTATAAATCGATTGAAATTGTTGCACAAGAAAGTGATATTGGCGAGGATGGTCGTTACCATTACAGGTAACCTAGGGTTTAATAGGTTTTTTTTTTGGTCTAGATATTTAGATTAGTGAATTGAGAAAATTGTGATCAAAATTTTTAAGGATTTTTCTATTTTTCAAATGTAGGTACTTACGTACGTCTATTTAAAGTTTTAATTTAATTAAATATAAAAAAACAAGGATTAAAATTTATATATTTAATTACATAGCATAAATGTGTGTATTGTTTTTTTTTTTTAATATACAATTTAATTAAAGCAATTAAGTAATAGTTGATTTTGTGATATTATAGTGCAAGTGGAATTATATGGCTTACTACCCTAACGTCATGGTTTTCATTATTTATAAAATAAAGTATACCTACTGTAAAAAATTTTTGCTGCCATTAAATTTTTCTTAAATTAAAATCAGTTATTTTCCTCTAAATATTTTCATCCATTAAATTATATCGAAGCTTTATCAAAAATACTTAAAAAAAAAAAATATAAATAACGAAAAAAGCTGTTTTTTTATTAAAAATTTTTAATTAAGGCTGATATTTACCATATTTATTTTTTTATGGAATCCATTATCTCCTATAGTGTATTATTATGGATATGGGGTAGGAAAAATGGGAATCATACAAAAAAAAATAAAAATTAACTTTTAAGCAAATAATCATTCTGATCCTATATTAAATATCGAATTTAGAAAGATTTTTCTTTATATCGAATAGATAATGAGCAGTCATCTCGTAAGAAATTTAAAAAAAAAAACACAAAAATCAAAATTTTCTTTGGAAGTTGCATATTCTTTAAAATTCGACTAATTATAGCGAGTCAAATGATAAAAATGAAAATACAATATTTTAAGAAAAACGGTTTTCAAAGTAAAAAAAAGATAGCTCTTTTTTGGAAAAACAATTTTTTTAAATATGTGTAATATTCAGAACAATCAATAATAAAAGGATTTAGCCAAAAAAAAATTTCTATCTATTAATATAGTAATTTTTGGTAATTATAATCACTTTTCCTTTAAGTTCATTTATATTTGTTTTTTCATCTACTATCTACATACCTTGAGAATGGAAAAAAGGTCAAATTCATAACTTTCAAAAACTAAAAACTTTTTTAAAATATCATTCCAAAATGTCATCTTCTTCTCTCCTTTTTCGTGGCGAAACCTACCTTGATAGTTGAGATCTACCAATAAACATTAATCTCATTAATATATGACGACATCTTCTTGTGTGTGTGTGTATGCAAAAGCAACGCTTGAGGTGTTTCTCTTGGAAACATTACAAATGCTAGCCATTTCACCTATCACCTTTAAGCACTGTCATACTGAGATAATGACCTTTCTAGACTGTTTTAAGTGCAATCCCACCTCAGACTAAAGTCAACACACCAAAGAAAAACATTTTCTTGTTTCACCCCAGTCAGACTTAAACCCGGACCTCCAGCTCCAAGGGCAACCACTCAATCCACTGAACCATTTGGTCGGTCCAAAATGTCATACTTACTACTAGTTAATTATTAAAAATAAAAGATTTTCGATCATGACTCTGCTATACTATCACAAGACTGTCAATTTTTGTTTCCAATAACTTTTTCGTATTTTTTAGCTTTGAAAATAACGATGGCTCCCGAGCTGTACAAGATGGTGAACTGAAAGTAATTGATCCAGAGCATGCCGGTGAAAGTGTTAAAGGTTCATTTAGCTATCCATCGGATGATGGCAGTCAAATCAGTCTAACATATACAGCTGATGAAAATGGATATCAACCAATTGGTGATCATCTTCCAGTTGCACCACCAATACCAGAAGCTATTCAACGGGCCCTAGCATACCTTGCCACCGCTCCACCACCGAAAGAATAATAATGATGATAATAAATATCAACAAAATTTTTTATTGTTAAAATTATGTTATTAAATAACAAACTTGTTAAAAATACAAAATTTGTAATCAATTTATGTATAATGCCAGACATTGTTTGCCTTTGTAGGTAGAGTATAATAATGAATTTAAAATATGAATGAAAATTATGACATTTTTTATGAGTGTATAATTCAAAAGCCAAATTAAATTACATTTACCGTTAAAATACCATTATTAGTTATAGGTACCAACGTACATACATACATACATAATGTACATATGTATATATGTATGTATGGATACAGCTTTTTATTGTTAGGATATATTGGATGGTTTGTCTTTATGTTTCTATGTAAATAAATAAAACTCTATTCAAATATTTTCTATAATATTAATTTTACTATCATTTTCCTTTGGTTGCATAATTAATTGCTGGCGAAATTATTTTTTTATGATTGAACAATACCCGATTAGCCTATAGGCTTTTTTTTCATTGTAGAATATCAATTATATTATGAGGAATTATTATAATTTCTTTTTAAATCAAATAAAATTAATCACAATCTCTCTCGCTCGTATAATATGTACATAAATCGCTTATCATTGGGACCCCGGAAGTACTTATGCTTTAATTGTAGCGGGGTATATCATCCAAATATCGTTTCTTATATATAAACCATTTAAATGTCATATAGAGTAAGAGAATGCTTGTCTAATGAATTTAATTAGAAATAACTTTGCTATCATGTTCTGGATGTCCTGAGCTAGCATGCTCAATTATTTTAAAAACAAGCTTTGGATTTTGCTGATTTCCATTCTGCCTTTTATTTTAATGAGAAGAAACTCTAAATTTTGACGTGATTTTGTATTCCATCAGAAATTCCTAACCGAGCGCCTAATCAAAATGGACGATCAAAAATGATTGGACTTTATACGCTACTGCGCGTTGCTCTGACTAAATGCTAGTAAGTCACTTTTCTTCATAACTTAAGATAGCCTTCACGTTTTAGGTGAAAAAAGGAAGACATTTTTTTTTGTATCGTTTACGTATGTAGAATCTAGAAATGTTTTGTGAAATAATCAAATATGTAAAAATTCTTCTCACTTCTACCGCTATGGTTCATTAAATGCCACAGTTTACAGAGAGGACAAGGCATATCTCATATAGTTTTATGCCTGATTCGTAAAACCCAATTTTTTTTTTACAGACAGAAGACATAAGGAATCAGAAGGATTCATTATGACGCATCGGTTTTAGTCATAAAGCTCCATATACCATAACTGATGGAAAATCCCTCTTAATAAATAATTTATTGTTGGCTTATTGCTTATGATTATTAGCGACAACCAGCAGCATGTGTTCTTATTGTGTTTCGCACAATAAACGCTTGTACTTGTTGCTGTTGCTGGTTGTCAGCGCCTATCAACTTGCAGTTTGTTTTTTTATATTTCTGCTCGCTGTTGCCGGCGACTTATTTTGACATTTGAAAATTGTTGATATAAAAATGGAACAAATAATTAAAACTACTTGTTTTTGAAAAAATTTCTATAATTTACCAAAGGCCTATACTAGTACTACTTGTAGGCTGATATAAGCTTTTACTATGCGCAGTCAAATTTTGTTTCAGCCGGCATAAGCATAAGCGCAATAAGCATAAGCAATAAGCACAAGCGCTATAGGCGTTCAAGGTGGCTGTACCCTGATATCGAAAAAAATTGTACTCCTGGTCACACCAAAAACCCTTTATCCGGGCATGAGAATATTTGAGTTGAAAACACTTGTCAATTTTTATTTTTCTCTCTGACATTTGAAGTGTTTTCTTCGTTGAATCCTTGAAATAATGCATTGAATTTACATTTTTAATCCGGCCCACTCGGCCTTAAGTACAAACTCCGTACAAGTGAAAAACACTTTATATCTTACTCCCAGACAGGGATCGAACCCGGGACCTCCCGTTCGAGAGGCATTACAGAAAGGACAAGACCAAGGCTTAGATACGCCATAGACCATCACCATATAGGCATTTGGAATCAACAAATCTGTCAGTAAAAAGTATCTATAGTAATCTATTCTAAGAAGTAATATTTGGTAATCAAGATATGTTACTTTAACAGTGAGAAGTTTATATTAGATTCAAAGTTTAATGGAAAAACATTTTTAATAAATTGATAAAAGAATAATTTCTAATATTTTTAGTTTTACTTAAATCTAATTGGTTTTTTTCCGTTGAAAAATCGATGATCAATTACAAATAAAAAAAAAACTTCTTTTATTACAATACAGACACAATAACAATTCATATTACAATTGCAGCAAAATTGATTGTCGATAATAAAAATGTAAATAATATAAAAATCTGCAAATATTGACAATTTGGTAAAAATGAAGACCATTCGAACATATAACTTCGAGGAAATATTTTTTAGACTGTAATAACACTTCATGTAATCAATTTATCACCTTTGATACACTTTGCTGGTATAAATACTGAAATTATTTTAAATTTATCATCAGAGTAGTTTTTTCTAAGCTATTGGCAAGTACAGCCAAATTGGGATTAATTTAGAGTTTAAAAAAAAATTAAGGTAGGTTTTTTCGAAATAAAATCACTTAAAGTGTCTATTTTATTAAGTGAATTGCTTTAAAATAGTCGAAGCGTAATTAGTGACATTATTGATTCTAAAAATTTTGTAAATGGTCTGATTAATTTTGTGCACTACTGTATGATTTAAGTGTTTTCTAGTGAAATTTTGTGTTATATTTTGGCAAATTTTACCAGTTTCAGAATGAATCCAATTTTATTAACGCTAACAATAGCAGTTCTTAGTGCTAATGCTGCTCCTCAACTACAACCAGGTGTAGTCAATGGAGTCATTCAACCGGTTATTCAAAATTATACTACTACGCCTATAGCGATTATAAGCCAATTTGATAACCAATCACCAAATGGAAACTATAACTATAGGTAATAAAACATATTATCTATCAATTTGAATTGGATTCAGTTTAAATTTTATTACATTGTATAGCTTTATTACTGCCAACGGTATAGCAGAAGACAATTCGGGATACATTAAAAGAATCATCGTTCCAATTTTATTTGATAATGGAACGGCAACTGGTCAAACACGTGAAGAAGATGTTTTAGTTCAAGTTGGCTCATATTCATACTATGATCCTAATGGTGTCTACATTAATGTTACATATATTGCCGATGAAAATGGTTTCCAGCCAATTGGTGATAGTATTCCAACGCCACCACCAATTCCAGATGATATTTTACAATCACTAAAACAACAACAGGCTAACTATCAGCAACAGCAAGTTGTTCCAATTGGCGTTGTCAATCAACCGCTACCAATTGTTGGATCGGCCTTTGTACCAAATACAGTACCAGTTGGCTCGGCCATAGTACCAAATACAACACCAGTTGGCTCGGCTTTTGTTGTACCGAATACAACACCATTCAGTAATATTTCTGTTCAAGTACCCCAGTAAATTTAGATTACATTCATATGTACATAAATATTGTTATAAATTTGTTTTCCTATATACCTATGCCTAAGAACGTATGTTTTTTATTATCAAAATAAAATTGCAAAAATCATAAAAGAAAATCCAAAAAAGTTAATAAATAGCCGTGAGGTACAATCTTCCAAAATTTATGAATACTTCTTCATACATAAAGCCACCCCAAAAGCCATGATAATATTATATCAACCGCGACATTCTTTAGACCAATAAATTTATCTAGTTTTCTACTAAAAATTCTTGTAAATCTTATGTACCAAAGAAACTGAATTATTTAATAAGAAAATGTCATCTTGTATCAGCTCTCTATCAAGAAATAGCCAAAATAGAAAAATGATTGTTTTGATAATAAGATTTCAACTGAGCTATGCCTCCATGTTGTTAAATTGAAATGCTGCCAAAAAGTAACAACCCAAAAATTGCCGAATTCATTACTATATGAAACTAGAGCTACAATAGAACAACCTTTGAGTAGATTATATATAAGGAGAGCGTATACCGCATATCTGCTACGAAATAAAATCTACACTCAATTTCGGGTGCAGCAGTATGGAGGGATGAAAAATTCGTCATTTTCATTTAACCCTTTCGCGGACACGTCGGCATTGGCCGACACTACGATTAGGTCAAATTGAAACACGTCGACATAGGCCGACACTACAAAAAATACCGTATATAAACACTCGGATATGGGCGATGGCGATTGCCATGGTTTTATATGTAGCAGCATTTTTTGTGCCGCTACAGAAACAATCAGATCTAAGTTAGTGGGCCAATTTGAATAGTTTTTGTATTCTTTTGTTTAGCCATAACCGAATTTAAATCTCTGCATTAAAACACAAATAATTACATGTGTCATTTTGCGAACATTTTCTAAATTTCTTTGAGAACAACTATCGCATTACTTTCAACGAATTAAAGAATATTTACAACATTACTTTCTTCGTGAGTTTTATTTACCTCAGATGCTGCTTATGACAATTCGCTCAACGGGAACACAATTGCTAATAACTAGTTAGAGAAAACCAAATCTATCCATCATCAAACACAAATTCATGGTTTCTTACTTGGTACACGGATAGTTCTACTAAACGACTCTTCTGGTAGCCCCCTAGTTAAAAGTTCAAGTACAATTTCTAGACCCTCTGATGTCTTACTGGAGTCCATCGATTTTTGTTACCGTTTTTAAAGCAGAAGTATTCGCAATAGTATCTTGTGTAAAACTCAGTCAATTCAAGACATTTTCGCACAAAAGCGAATTAACCCATAAAAACTAATTCCAGAACTATTTAGGTTTAGATTAAAATATGAAACTATTATTGTGGACCCACACATAACAACCATCTATACCCTTTCAGCTATCCTCAAAATCTAATAAGCCCTAAACTAGTTATCTATCTAACTGTATCATAACAAAATTTATTAAAGAGGAGAACAGCCACTATCTTTTTTCTTAATACCTTTCCAATCCACTTTAAAATCGACAGCAATTCAGGCGTTGCAAAAAAAATTTAAAGCGGTGAAGAAAAAAATCATGGTAAAAGTTAAATATATCACCCCAACCCTACCATGCATAATTGCATAACATAAAAACCAAACAAAGATATCAAATAAAAAAAAATTAGACCCCCCCCCCTTTTTAGGTTTCTCATTTATTTTATCTTTATTATTCCAAAACACCAATATTTATTGAAATTTTCAAAAAAAAATTGGAATAAAAACTCCATTTCTCTATTGAAAAATAAGTAGGAAACAATCCATTTCTTTAAAAAATAAGACAACAAGAAGGAAAAAAGCCCATTTCTTTATTGGAAAATAAAAAGTAAAAAACTCCATTTCTTTATTGTAAAATAAGTAGGAATAAATTCCATTTTTCTTGGAAAATCAGGAAGAAAAAAATCTCCATTTCTCTATTGGAAAATAAGTAGAAAAAAAATCCGTTTTTCTATTGGATAAGAAGTAGAAAAAAAATTTATTTCTCTATTGGAAAATAAATATGAAAAAATTCCATTTCTCTATTGGAAAATAAGTAGGAATAAATTCCAATTCTCTTGGAAAATAAGAAGAAAAAATCTCCATTTGTCTACTGAAAAACAAGTAAAAAAAAATCCGTTTTTCTATTCGATAATAAGTAGGAAAAAATTCTATTTCTCTATTGGAAAGTAAATAGGAAAAAATTTCATTTCTCTATTGGAAAATAAGTATGGATAAATTCCATTTCTCATGGAAAATAAGAAGGAAAAATCTTCATTTCACTATTGGAAAAGTGATAGAAAAAAAATTCCATTTCACTATTCACAAAATCACTACTGTTTTTATACGAAAAAACCATGGAAAACATTTCTATTTTTAGTTAGAATTTCCATTGGATGGAACCTCTGATCAAAATGTTGTTAGATATGCCCAAAATTAATTTAATAATAATAATTCCTTTTCTTTAAAACAACAATTTTTTTTTTTTTAATTTTAATATATTTTGTTGAATGTATAAAAAAAAAACCTTTTTTGAAACATTTTATTAATAACTTAGATACGATTTAATTCTATGTGACTAGTTATTCATAACGGCTTCTGTATCAGTGCTTGATGATGATGGTGATGGCGTTTGCTGATTTTCTTCCGATTGGGATGGCAGTATATCTTTCTTTAGAGTTTCTAAATGTTCTTCAACCAAATCTGATGGATTTGAATTTGATAGCAGAGAATTATTAATTTCCTGTGGATCTGGACTAATTGCTTCGTTGATCTCTTTCGGTGGATTTTCTAAATCACTTAAGTGTCCCGATTCTCTTTTTCTCGATGATTGTATATGGATTTCTGAATAAGTTTTGGTTGAGTTTTAAATTATTAGATTTCTGTTTTTCTTTGAATGTTAAAAATTCCAAAAGTTAGTTAAATTGAATTAGTGGCAGTTATTATGCAAGATAACTCTTGATTTTGTTTTAGATATTTATATAGAACACATGCTGGATGTTTAGTTTTTTTTTCTTTTCTTTCTAACCCGGGGACTGATTAATTTGCTGTGTAGTTAGTAGCTAATTATTAGTTTTATTGTGGTGATTGCAGTGGATTGTTAACTGTAACACCTTGATTAGCGGCTTGTTCCTTTAGCGATTGAAGAATATCGGCAGGAATTGGTGGTGGTGTTGGTAAATGATCTCCGACCGGTTGGAATCCATTTTCATCGGCAATGTATGTAACATTAATTAGGGCACCATCGGGCGATATGTACGAATAGGAACCAGTTTGAACTAAAACGTCTTGTTCGTGATTGTCACCCGTCGCTCTGCCACGTTCATCAACAACAGGCACAACTAATCTCTTCAAAAATCCATAAGTATTTTGTCGGATGCCATTTGCTGCTTCATAGCTAGTTTCAAAATAATGTTAAATATTTGTTGTCAAAATGAAACTTTTTTTTTATTTCTTCAATTACCTGTAATTAAAACTGCCATCGGGGCTGTTTGAATCATATTGACTTAAGATTGCTATTGGTTCTGTATAATTTACATTGACCAGTGTCGGTTGTATTGACTGAAGTTGTGGCGCTGCAATAGCACCAAGAATAGCTAATGCTAATGTCATTAATATGATCTTCATTTTGTAAATCTAAAAAAATAGTCACATCTCAGTTAAAGTTAAAGGAAAATATTCAATTCGAATTTTTAAAGAATTTCTGATTTTAAGTTCTTCGAATCTTAAAGAATTTCTTAATAGATTAATTGTTTAGTTATTGTTTTGTCATTTTGAAATGAAGCATTTCACTCGGGCGAAAAATTAGAGATATCAATAATTGGTCAAATTATTGTACAATAAAGATGAAAAATCTAAGTAGAGTTAAACCAATTCAGAGTTAATTTAGTAGATAGTTTGAGACTAGACAGTTTTTTTCAAAAACTGACTGATGAAAACAGTTCCTATTAAATGGAAAATGTTAGAGAGATCGAGGACTTCCATTGCGTAAAGTTTAATTCTTACAGAATTTTCCAACATATTTTCAAATTAGTTGTAATGAAATCAACATTTAATGTCAATTCACACGTTCCTTGTCTTCTTCTCATTGTGCTAACGCTCAAAACCCTTCCCCCAAGATAATAAGTCTTTTAAATTAGAAACTATAGAAATTATAGACATCCAGTCTCTAGCTATGAGATATTGTCGATATTATCGAAAGAAATAAGAATTTCCAATGACAAGAAAAATTAAATAAGTGGACAATTAATAATCCATTCTATAGCAGAAGATAGCAGACCAAATGGCTTAGCAGGTAGAGTGATTGCCTTCGAAACGGGAGGTCACCAATTTAAATCCGAATAGAGTTTTTTTTTTGCTCTGATTAATACACCTGAATCAGTCTAATAATTGGTCATAATACTTTTGGTAAAATGACGAGGATTTAAAGGGTTTTCGAAAAAAAATCATATCAAATGCTCTATTTCTCTGTAAAACAATGTTTGTCATATGATAAATGAGATACTGTAACTGGAGATTTAAATAAAGGGCCCAATATGAAGGCTGAATTTAAAGATTTATAGGAATTTAAAGATTCATTAAAAAAAAACACATTCCACTCTAATCTATCTTATAATTTATATAGCAAAAGAAATATGCCAAATCTCAAAATCCAAAATCATTATGTGTAAGTCATCCAATTTGTATATCCTTTGATTTTAAATTATAAATCACAAATCACATATTTCCATTTAACACAAAACATTGATTTTTAATTTTTTTATTTTAATACCCCAATAAATATTTATTTTAAATAAAGCACAAAAACCAATACCTTTAAATGTTATCAATAAATGCGAATAATCCAAAAAAAGGCTATTTGCCAGTGACTTAAAAAAACTACACTGATCTCAAGATTGTCATATTTTCGGTATTTATACCGCAACTTATTTGTTGACAAATGGTGATAAATTGTACATACACACATTATAAGACCATCCATCCTATAGTCTTAAAAGTTATATTGTCCCGTACACCTATTTCTGTGCTATTTCGACTAAATTGTCAATATTTGCAGTTTTATAAATTATTTACTTTTTTATTATGATATTTTAAAATCATGCGGCGACCAACTGTGGTTTTTCTGCATAATTTACAGTTTATTAGACAAAAATTACTTACCTACATACATAAGGTACATACATATATGTGTCGTGATATATTTAGTGTTTTTTTTGCAATGTACTTGTTTAATGGTTACAAATAGGTAATCAATCCAACACGAGGACACAAAGTCTTTTATTTGCATGAAAAATTTTTGAGAAATTTGTAAATTGATAATAATTTTTTTTTACTTTCACTGTTTCAATGAAACGTTAAATAATTTGCAAAAAAAAAACAAAACTTTTGTTGTTGTTGTCTTTTTGGTGCATAACATGCATTGAAAAAAATTTCTTTCGATTTAGTATTCAATTGAACCTTCACAGAGTTTGGCATTTACTTATCGATCGTTAAATTTATGAATTTATGATAAATAAAAAAGGACGGAATTTTGGAAACTGTCCGTTCTGGAAGGAAATTGTACAGATTTTTTCTATAAATCAAGTAAGTGTTTTAATATTATTATTTTTTTGTTATTAGATAAAAGGAAATAGGGGTCTGAGTCTGTATCATATCAGTGACGTAGCGTGGATTTTATTTTTTTTTCAATGCAAAGTACCTTGGAATTTAATACTATACTATAATCCACATAACTCTCTTAATTGTTGAAATATTTTAACACTCATAATCTTATTTTCAGTAAAATTTTATTTCTAAACTTTTTTGTCTTATAAATTTTTTTGATTTTCAAACAAAATACTGAGATATAATATTATATATGGAACTTAAAACTAAGTATTCCCATGTATTCCGCATATCTAAGTATTTTTCTATGGATTCTATTCTATCAGTTTTGAATATATTAACGATTTTCTCGATATTCTGTAAGAAAACTGAAAAAAAATTATAAGGGTAAAAAGATTGAAAATAAAATTTTACTTAAAATGAGGTTATCGTTATCAAAATATTTCAACAATTTCGGTAGTTATTTAGATTATTGTCAGAATTTCAGAAATAATTGGAATAGCCAAAAATAAAATCCACGCTACGTTACTGGGTTATACAGTTGAAAATGATGGAATTCACTAAAAAGTGTTCAATTCAGAACCACATAGTGCCGGATCGTACTAACATTGATCCAATAACGACACGATTATAATGAAGTAAAAGGGCTAGATGATTTATGCGCTAATGTTGATTATATTTCGATTTATCATGAATGATCCATGGAATAATATACGAATAGATGATGCTCAAATGAGTCAGAGAGAATTATATTTATTGAAATCAAGTAAATTGAAAATAGAATCTGATATTAATTATCCAATGAATAATCGGTTTTTATATGAAAAATATCTCCAACATGTACCGATAACAAATATCTGTATATACGAACATTCCATTTAAGAACACCAGAAAAAAAAACGGTTTTTTGACAGCTATTTTTACTTTCAAAATCTAATGGTCAAAAAATAATTTCTCTGTTCTACAAGAAAATTCTATGTCCATTCAATAGTTATAGAGGGATGGTCAAAATGTTAACTTTAGCCAAATGTTAAGATTTCAAAAATATGTAAAATTAAGAGGGGGCTATTTTTAAAAAAAAATACAAATCGTGGACATTTTTACCAACTAATAGGAGAAGAAAATAGAAAGAGAAAAAAAGAAAAAAAAATTGTTTTAGACATAATTTATAATATCCAATCATTAGATTTAAAAGAGAAAATACCACTGACATTTCATCCGTGAAATTAGATGGAATGTTCGTATACATATATCCTACAAGGGAATGTGGGGCAAAATAAATCTTATATACATAGCTAGTTCGGCTTGTCGTTCAACACAATAAAAACGACTTTTTCAGTAAATATTCCAGTTTTTAATTTTTTTTTTATTTTTAGATGAAACGTTTTCTTCAATATGTGAAGACATCATGCAAACACTGTTAATTTCATAATTTGTTTTTATATTTATAATGAATTATGGAAGATTAGATTTTCCGATTTTCACTTTAGCTTACTTTATACTAGAAGATTTGTTATAATTATAAGGGTTAACTTCCCCTTTAATAGAAAAATTGTACAAGTGGTGCATTGGTTTCTGTAAAATGTACAGTAACAAATCAAAATTAAAAGCTTTCGTTACTTTTTTAAAATAATTAAAAACTTTTCTTTTTTTTAAAAATTTTTTTAAATTAATTTGAACAAAACATCTGTGGTGAATTCTTTTTTTGGAATTAGTTAATTTTTAATTAAATAGTTGACCTTGAGAATTACTTATAAAATATATACAGGGTGTCTAAAGCAGGTGCTACAAAATTAAACAACGATTAAGTTTTTTGTTTTTATTTTAGAGCTAAGACTTCACCCAAGATTTGTTAAATTATCACTTCGGATTTTACAGTTGCTTTGATCCCAACTATTATCATGTAAAAATTATGGCTCAAAGTTTTTCACTATTATAATTGTTGGCAATTTGGAGGCCAACGTTTATCATAATAAGTGTTTAATAATTTTCAATGAAAAGTCTTTACTGTGTATAACTAGAAGTGATAATTTCAAGATCTATAGTGAAAATAAAACTCGGAAGTCTTATAGCTTTCAAACTAAAATTAAATTAATTACAATCGACCAAGTATAGTTTCAATGCATAATCGTAATTTATTTTTATGGTAACGGCGATAGACACCCTGTTACACAGTGATTATCCATATTTGAGTATATAATATACTTAGATAAGTTTAAGTACATATAAAATTTAAATTTAAGTAAAGTTACGTATAGAATCGCTTATAATGGCATCATAAGTACAATTAAAAAATAAATAAACGAAATATTCGAGTACAAAATGTATGTTAATACACACCTTTGGTGTACCGCGAACCGCAGCAATCTCATAATTATGATTGAGTGGCGTAATTCTTAACACATAGTCTTGTAGATAAACGTAAATACTCTTGTGCGTACATCATATATGTACAATAATTTGGTAATTTCCAAATACATGTAATTAAGATATTTAAATTTCATTGAAAAACAAATATAGATTCTGTGATGATGAATTGCCAAAAAAATTTAATCAAAAAACTTATTAATTTCAACATCATTTTAAAAAAAAAAACCAGACAGATTTGTCTTGTTTTAGTTGATGGTATCCTGTGGATATTATTTGTAACAGCTAATTATAATTAAATTTTGGAATAATTGACTTTTGGATTAACTAAATTAATTATAGTTTAATCTTTCATTCTTAAATTATGATTTTTTTTTTTTTAAAATACAGCCAATTGGTATGAAAATGAACAAAGCTTGTTTATATTTATATGTTTTTTTAAATTCCATATAAGAAATGTGTGAAAATGTGCTTTTTATAGTAATTTTGTATAGGGCGTCCTATAAGGGTTAACGGTAGGTTAAAAATAATATAGTATTTATAATTTTTTCAAAATTCATATAAAAAAAGTAAGAAAATGCCCATTTTATAGTAATTTTGTTTGACGGGTGGGTCAAAACAAATAACGTCAAATTATGTAAAACATAAAAACTATTTTGAATTTATAATTTGTTTTGTTTAGATGTTTTTTTTTAGAAAAAAATTGAATAGTAGGCGATAGTAGATAGGTCAGGAGAGTTCTGGCACACACATAAAGGAAAATCCATTGGAGTGAAAGAGACGACAATATGTGTCTAAACGAAGGTCTCGCTCTAGCAAAGTTTAACTCTCATGCATTTTCCTATATGTGATCCAGAACTCTCCTAACCTACATATATGTTTTAAAGAGTATATTGGCCATTTACAATAATAAGCAGCTCGGTGTGCACATAAAAAACCGTACTGCAAGAGATACTTAACACAAGACTTACGGATATTTTATTTATAATTCTAGATATTCTATATAAATTAAACTGGAATAGGGGTGGAGAGTTGAAACTAAATGTACAAAAAGAATCGTATTTTTATATAAATAAAAGTCAACATAATAAATGCTTTTAGAACTTCAATAATTTTGAATTAAAATTTCTAGTTAGTTCAAGAAGTGTTATTAGAGTGATTTTTGTGTTTTTGCATTTTTTTAATTCAAAATGTCGAAAACGTAAAGAAATCACAATTTTCAAAAATTTTTCATGAAAACGGAGAGAAGTAAAATCCCAATTCCATACTTACATTACCTTAGTATAATATGTTCTTGAACAATTGACATCGATAGACTGAGCTAAAGCCGCCCTGTAGTATGGTGATAGAGGCAAGTGCAAGTTTTTTATTTAAAGTAAAAAAAAACTTTCTTCCAGGTACATAGTTTGATAAGCATAAATGTTTGATATTATTCGAATGTTCCTGCATTTATTACAAAAACCTAATAATGAAATAATGCGGAAATTGATTCTTCATTTGATCTGTCAACTTTTCAATTGTAAATGTTAAAAAATAAAAAAAATATGCAAAGTAATAAAAAAAAAATTAATAATCTGGATCTAATATGAATTTGACGCGTTGTATTAATTAAATCGAAAAAAAAACAACAACAAAAATCGAACATCAACATTGAAACAAATAATTATATATGTACAGTACATGGTAAATATCAAAGTTTGCAATTTAAATGTAATTATTTAACTCGTTAACTACATGTTCAAACAAAGAATGCATTATTCAAGACAATTTTGTTCTTCTTGGATAGCAAAACAATCTTTAAATATCGTGTAAAGGCCATCCATCCGTTCCCCCCAATGTAATAATAATAATATAACACAAATACCATGCTCGTATACCAAAATGATTAATGTAAATAGTTTTCGTATGGCAGCAGAAACGTAATCGCGACTTTTAGCGCAGATGAGAGTAAAAGGTGTGCCTCTTCAATCGATTTGACTTCTTTTAGTATATCATTGGCATTATATAGGCAAGATATATACCTACAATAAAAAGAACTGGTTTTCTTAACTTATATTATGTACCTATTTCACTATGTATATATTATTTCTTAGAGAATTTCATTAGTAATAAATTTTCTATTGTAAATATAAATAATTGTCTACCACTGCCATATATGTACGTGCATATGTACCATATATGCATGAAAATATAGGAAAAGTAAGTAGAAATTACATAAATTAGGTCAGGGCACTTCGGGTATCATCGTCGTGATGGCAGTGTAGGAAATTGTAATTTTAGTGATTTTCTACCATAAATTTTAAATTTATTTAGCTATTTAGAATAATAACACAGAAACGATTTTAAAATCCACAATAAATTGTATCTAGTACCTTCTATTGTAGTAAGTTAAATAATAAGTAAATTAATCAATTTTAAATATATTTTCTCTGAAATTCGATTTCGTGACTTGGAGTTCAGTGGAACCAATCTCAATTTGTCCATATAATCCTTGTCTCATTTTACACGGTTATTATGAACGAATTTTTCTTATACTCTTTGACTCTATTTAAACTGCTTAGAATTTGATTCCAATCCTCCTTTTTTATATGAAAGCTCTGTCTCGTTTTACACGGTTTCGATTTCCACGATTTTCTGTAAAATGTATCTGCTGTGCAAATCGAGGGATATATATTGAAGAAATATATAAAAAATTGTTCTAACTTAGGTTTGGAGATAATGCGTAATTTGAACAAATTAACCCAAAAACTACAAGAATTCTAAATTTTTATTTATTTTTGTGATTTCGTCCATTTTAGATGTTTAGAAATGTTGAAAAAATGTTTGAGCTATTTTTAAATACATAAAAATAGTTTTTAAAATTACTGCCATTTCAAACAAATGATATCGAAATAAATGAAAATTCTCCCTATTTTTATAGGTAGCACGCTTTCTATGGGAAAACGGTTAAAGCTTTTTCCTTTTTCTTACAACACACATAATATGGCTGGTTATGGAAATGGCTGATTTCCCAAAAAATTAACAGCAGGTTCGCAGAATAAATAAACAAATAATAATAAGAAATGTGCACCGATTACCGCGAACCATTTAAGGATTCACACTAACACACCGGTTTACTCGAACCGGTAGAAAAGATCACCCTGTAGGGAAAATATCGCACTTTTTAAATGGAATATTAATTTTCTTCCTTTTGTCTTAATAAACAAAAAAAAAGCATTAATAAACTACATTACTACATATACATTATGTGCGTATATGTATGTGTGTATATGCATAAGGTTGGAATGTCTTAATCTTCACGTGCTTTTTGTATAATAACTTTAATATCCGATAATGTAGGATGGTCAACGCTGCTTCATCTCACGTCTCACGTTCTGTGTTTATGAATATTCATGTTGTATTTCGAAGAAAGTGAAAATTATACGGAACATTTATGTTTACATCTTTCCATGTTTTCTTAATTTTATATCAAAATTGATATTACGTGTGTATATCAAAAATTGGAATATCGCGAATGGAATTTCAATTTGTATATTCATAATTTATCCTTTTCTTTTGTTTTGTTTGGTTTGTTTTTTTTTTTTTGTGCTTGACTTGTGTACTTTTGATTTATGTAACATAAAATAGAAAAGTGATGTTCACAAACCTCTATATTTAATAATTTGTACATATAAACAATTTTCACGTATATTCCTCAAACGATATAAATCTTAAAATCAAAGAAAAATGACCTATGACCCTGTTCGTATACAGGAGGTTATTTAACTAAGTCATTATTTACATATTATAATACTTATGTGTTATGTGGTGTCTTCCTACATTCCTATCCATATATTATATATTTATGGAGTTTTTTTTATACATAATAATAGAGATATTAGTAATAAACAAATAAATATTTATATAAATGTTAATTTTTTACGATTAAAAACGTTCCGATTTATAGTAAGTAGTAGTATAAACGCCTTGAAAAATATGATGGACGTACAAGATACCTACAATCTACAATATTCTGTATTGCTTCTTTGCTTCTTTTTTTTTTAAATTTACTTTAAACCAATCACTTAGATAATCAGGGTCGACCCTATCTATAATTTTAGGTATGGAATATAAAGATGGAATTAATGAGCGAAAATGTTTAGTTAATTAAACTCCCGCACGGTAAATAATTGAATAGTTTTAAACAAAGTTAAAATGATTGATAGTACAAAAAAAATGGACCCAAATCAAGTGGGGAGTTTCGTCGGAACTTAGGATATATATGGGATATTGTGGGCCTAGAAAGCAATTATCAACCAAATCATGTGAAAATCATATTTTCAAAAATCTACTTTTTAATCGAAATCGTATATCGATGTGAAAATGTGTGATCGACATCGATATGGATTAAAAAGTAGATTTTGGAAAAAATGGTTGATACGTGATTTGGTCTCTGGGCTGACGATATGTAATTCCTCTATATACGCATAAAAGTACATTGATGATACATTTTATGCTATTTCTGAACTTAAGTATTTTGGTTAACCCATTCATGTTCAAAATGTATGGACCTTAAAGGGATAATTTTTTTCAAATATTTTTATGCCAAAAAATGCTGGAAATTTTAAATAACCCAAAACTACAAAGTTTCAAAACCGTATAATATTAAGAAAGTTCAAAATTGTGTCACTTTTTAAAAAAACCGCCAAACTGACGGTCAAAATAAAACCTCCATTTTCTTTTTTCATTTTCTTCCATCAAAATGATCTAATTTTTTTTTTTGTAAATAGTCTTACGATGATGGGATCAATAATTCCCACGAGCTGTCGTCTAGTTTAACAACACCTTGTGAGTAATACTGCACAGGTCATTCAACACCTTGTGAGTAATACTGCACAGGTCATTCTCGTCATCAGTAGCGCTAGACCACAGTATTAAATTGTTTTTTTTTTGTATTTTACTCTGTACTTTTATATATGACATTACTTCTTTTGCAAATCACTTATATGGATTTTTAATTATTCTAATGATGTCCCTCAAAAATGCACAACAAAATCGGTAATTGTAAATAAAAACAACACAAAAAAAAACAAATGATTTAATTAAAAAAGGCCAAGCAATTAAGTAACAAACATAAAATTATTTAATTAAAGTTTACTGAAAGATTTCACATTCTAATGTATCTGTAGAATTGTAAATTTCTTACTAAAGCATTTGCTGTGTACAATTTTATGAGGTATTATAACTATAGAATTGAGTTTGAGTCACACTACATTATTTGTAATAAATTTTTAATATAATCAAGCTTAAGTAATTAAGCGTATCAATATTGCGATCTTAAGTATATGAACATTTAAAAAAAAAACGTATAATATTTGGTTAACGATAATAATCATTGACTCTAAATGATGTGTTGGCATTTTTTAAATAATTCTATTTAAATTTGTTCATTAAAATTGTTAATAATTTCGAAGAAAAAAAAAATATCATCTTAGCAAAGATTCTTATGATAATTTCCTGTTATTAATCAGTTAAAAATGCAGATTTTCTATAATAAACAAGAATTAAAATGATTTTTTATTATTATGCAATCGCACAAAGTTCAAGGTTTTTAATAAAATATTTTTGACCATATTTGTAAATACTTATAGATATAGAATCTTCAAATGTACATTTTAATGAACATGGAGTTTTTGAACAGTAACGTATACGGGGTGGATTTTAAAAGGGGGCCCATTCAAGAAAAAATGTTAACTGGAATATTATTCTAAAACATTTTTAACATAAAAGCCAAATTCCAGGCCACACAATATGAAATCACAAGGCGCAATTTACCAATGGTGCGGAGATCAAAATAACAAAAAACACTATTTCAGCGTCATGTCTAATTAATTCTATATGGCCATTCGCCAGAACAGCTAAAATCAATTTAAGTTCACAAGGGAAAATTAATTTAAAGTATTATACATTTTTTTAGACTTAAGCTGTTCTAGCAAATGGCCATAGAATTACTTTGCCTTGCAATTTCCTATATTTTTCACTGAACAAGAATAGAATTTTTGCTATTATCAAATTTTGTTTTAATTTCTTTTTAAAAAATATTATTAATTATAACTGTCAATACAAATATTTTTAATCCTTCGAAAATTTCAGTAATTTTATTTTTATCTTAAAAATATTTATTTTAATTTGTAAAAATGTTTTGCTCGTTTCGTTCGTCCTATTACATTCACATTATTGACTAGATTACTCAAATTAACAAATTCAATTGCTACAAAAACCTTCAAACCAAAAATCCTTTACAAAAACCTATAATGATTTTATCACATAAAATTGAAGAGTAGGGCCCGGAAAATGAAAATGTTACGAAAGTATTTAGTATTTACGATTAAATTCTGAGAACGGTGAGAATTGAATTGAAAACCCTTTCACGTTTAAAATGTTTTTAACTATTTCTAAAAATTTTATTTGTAAAAAAAAATGCTGAAAATTCAAAATAATTAAAAAATACAAAGTTTCAAAACCATATCTTTAATCAAAACTGTGACACTTTTTAAAAAACCATCGAAAAAACGGTCAAGATGTGATGAACTTCTAATTTTTTTTACATTTTCTTTTATAACATTTTTTTTAACCTTAATCCAACCAGGCTATTTTTACCTTAGCAGGTTGTGGTAGTAATTTTTATTTTTATTTTTTTGTGTGTAAAAATGTCGAGTGATAAACTACATAAAGTCTCCGATCGGTAATATGTACATTGTACATATACGTATTAAATGAGAAGGAGTATTTTTAAAATAAAATGTGTCTGACACACATTGGTAGGATTAGGGTTAATAGTCCCATTATGATGGGACAAATAATTCTCACGAGCCTTTGTTATTTATGTTAGTTATATCAAGAAAATTGTTCCACTTAATAACATTTTTGTACATTTTACCCAGTCCCTATTATTTCCATTTATTTTACTTTTAATATTTTTATTAGGATCTATTTAAAAATGACCACACGCAACCTATTATTTCGATGAAAAAATATTCATTTTTCCACAAACCAAAATGCGGTCAATTTGACCGCATTTCGTCTTTTTAGAGGGTTCCCAAAATATCTCCGATACTATGCACAATTTTTTTTATTACAAAACCGAATTATCAAAATATGCCAAAAATTAGGAAAAGTCACAAAATTCATGTATCTATCTACATAAATATCTATGGAAAAAAAGATATTATCCAGCATCAAACATCGCAAAAATCGTCTTTCGTCATTCTAGTGTTAAAACAAAATTACCATAAGACAAAATCAAATGGTTTTGTCCGATCAATTAAATTCGAATTTAGAAAGAATCAACCTACCACAAGTATAACCCATTTCCAGTTCGCCTATATCTATCGACATATATATAAGTAGATAGATAAATTCATCTAAAATCCTACATCACAACGAAAGAGTTGAAGCCTGATGGCCAAAAATCAAAACGCCACACCAAATAACGCCAGCTGATGGTGTGGTCACTACTACAACAACAAATTACCACAAAAATATACAAGACATTTTCAGAAATGTCACAATACTTCTAGAATTTCAAGATAAATCTTGCACATTTTATTAAATGAAAGCCACACGTTATATATACATAGGTACAAACATACCTAAAGTAAATTTCTCATCAATCTCTATTATAATATGTGCAACACTCTGCAAGATTAATTTTGTCTAAAACATTAAGAAAATAAACTTTAATTTTTTTTTTCTTGTAATAATACAAAAAATAGTGTCATAATAAGAAATAATGGCGAAAATTGCAAAACACTCCACTAATGGCAATAATTTCTAATTAACAATTCTTTTTAAAAATTATTACACACTAAGTGAGTCAATGTTCAGTAATATTATTTCTTACACATTGTTATTATTATTATTATTATTATTATTATTATTATTATTATTATTATTATTATTATTATTATTATTATTATTAT
>JANSTT010000055.1:0-36822 GCA_026745375.1 Platyura marginata
ATACAACTAATTATATTATGTACAACTAACTGTCAAAATCCTACAATTAGAGGCTTTTGCATTTAATTTCTCTTCAAAGAATAAAAATGGTTATAATAATGATTAGCCGCTGTGTGCAATGCATATAATTGTCGTAACCCGGAAATTAAATTAAATTACATGGAACAGGAATTTTAAAGTGTTTATGCTGGTTTATGATATATGGGTCAAATGCTATTTGCAAACTTTTGTAAAAAAAAAAAGAAAATATAATTTAAAGTTGACACGCTCAAACAACCATTGGCTAAAAAAAGAAATATGAAAAATTTACTTGCGATTTTATGCGATTTACAGTTTGTTAAAAAAAGATAGCCTCAGTTTGTGGGTAATTTTTAAAGAAAACCCAGACCACTTTTATTAGCTAATATTTTCTTGCGTCTATAACTAATTTCACTCTACAGTAAACCCTTCTATATTGCGGTTAATTCATACCGCGTTATATGGAAAACGCGTTATAAAGAATTAGTAAAAATCACGATAATTTTAATTCGTACCGTATTATGCGGAAACCGTATACCGCGTAATAGGAAGGATTACTGTATTCGGACGACCGGAAGATAATTGTTTATACAATTTTTAGCCATTCCCTTGAAATTGGTGATTTCTTAATGTTTCCCAACAATGCTAAAAAAATAACGTCACTAACCATAAATGTCATGCCCATCACTGATACCTACATATGTATATATTTACCTAGCACCAGTTGAGATGAAACATAATTATTTGAATGTCAATATTATCCTCACAAATTTTGATGACGTAAATGGATAATGTTTTAAAGGACAATTTATTATGACGTAAATTGATATTCTTGTGGATTCTGAAAATATACATTTTCCAAACTCAAATTAACGATGAAAACAACAAAAAACAAAAAAAAATCATATCCTAAAATACACCACAAAAACCCTTTTATTAATCAACTTTAACTTTTGAAAATTAGTTTCTATTGTATTGGAATGAATTACGTTGGCTCAATTAAATTTTGTTATTTAAAACAATTAGTGGTTTTGTTTACCAAAACCCAACAACTTGAGCTTGGGCTGGTAGGTGAACAAAACCCACATTATGCATTTACAATATGGAACATGCTGTTCATTTATAAACAATGTCGGGAGGTGTTACCTGATCCATGTACATTCAATGGGTATAACAATTTTACTAAAACCATATTTGGAACGTGATAAAACCAAAAGGTTAAAACCATTTCTATGTAAAAGGTAAGTGAACATTTTACGCTAGATATTCTATAAATAATTCAGTTGTTTCTGGAATAATGGGGAGATGCCGTACCGTGCCGCCCTTTACCGCCATTCGTACAATTTTCAATTTTAGTCGACAAACAAACCACTGAATCGGATGTATGGAAAGGTTTATATTCTCTGCGTATGTGTATATATGTATGGATATGTACTTAGATAATGTTTACCTACTTATATTTAATTTTTTTATTTTTATTTTTCACATATCTATTTGGTTGAACAATGACTTCGTTTCCGATAAAACAGAGATAAAATCGACTAATTTGATCTCCCGAATATCATCAGTTAAGCTGATTAATCTAACTGTATAATTAATCGATGAGGAATAGATTAAGGTGTCGCCGCATTCGAGAACATAAAAAAGCACATAATAAACGAGTTGCGCTGACAAATTGATTGTTAAATTAATAAAAATGTGTTGTTCTCAAATTTATTTCACTGTTCCAATTTTAACAAGGCCACAATAAGTTAGTATCTCGATGATAGCCTTATGTACATGCATACAAAAATAGCAACCAATAGTTGACGACTATCGTAGAAGAGAAACGTAAATTCAATTAACTTAAATTAAATTTAAACCAACTACATCCAATTTAGTACATCTGACACCATTTCAATATCGGTGTGGTTTTATTAGAATTTGCCATCACAAAATAAGCTCAAAAATAATACTTTCTTTGGAAATCTTCCAAATTTTAGAAAATCAGCATTGCAAAGAGACATTTTTCATATAAAAGCTCATACATATAGAGTGAACTTATAGAACAAAACATAAATTAAATTTTCTTGAAAATATCATTTTAAATGTGTGTTCCCGAAAATATCATTTTTACATTTTTCCACAAAATCCAGATCCGCATTTAATGTGTATATTCCATATACAATAACAACATTACAACACCCTATTTTTTTTCATTTTTTTTTGTTATTTTTTTTATATTTTTAGCCATTTAATTTTCACCACTTCCTTTAAACACCTACGCAAAATATTTCACGAAAGTATATGTACATTTATATACGAAAAGCATTGTCAGGTGCTTTCGTCGCACCCGTTGTTGGTCTACCGCTACCCTATAGTTACATACTTGTATAAACCGCGCCATCATCGTGTTGTCGTCAAGATTTGTCTTTGATCTGTGCGTAAATTATCCAAATTAAGAAGTGTAAACAAAATCAATACACACAGCAGAGTGTGCCTTTCTATTATTATTTTTGGGAAAAGTAATTTACTGTTTACAACCGGAAATAATAATAAATTATCCACCAAACAATTATTATTACAATTTAATGACTTTTTACAGAAACTGCTTTTCCCGGCAGCCTTTTTTTTGGTTTTTTTGTTTTTGTTTTTTTTGTAGTTGGTTATCGTCCGCATACAAAACTCTATGCAATAAAAGTAGGTTATGATATGAAACAACAGGTGTAAAATTTATATATTTTGTTCTTCCCTTTTGAATTATAAATCAGTTACGAGGGTTAAGGGTTTTTTTTTTCTTTAAAAGCGACACGTGCGTTAGACTCTCAGTATTATGTATGTTATGTAGACATATATCCATCGTACATACACATATACATACATATATAGAATTCATGCAGAGCTTTTGTTAAAAAAGCGTTTACTGGCAAATAGTCAATGGTTTTAAAATCGATTTTGCATTATTGGAAATTAATTTCAATTTAAAGCTATATAAAAAGGTGCTTTTTTCCGCATGTTTAGTTTTTATGGGCAAAACCCAAAGTTGTTTTAGGAATCTTTTTTTCTTCTACTTTTTTTTTTTTTTAAAAAACCAAAGTTGTGAACATCGCAAATGTTAAGCGATTTGCTAAATTCTGTACAGAATATTAAAGGAAATTTAAAGAATCTAAAAGGAATTTAACATGATACGGAGAAATAGGTTTTATTGATTTTAGAGAATTTTCACTAAATAATATCCGAAATACTTTCATTTATTCAATCCATTCAGACTGGAATGGGTTTGGGTATAAAATTATTATTAAAATTAGTTTTATACTTAAATCAAACATTATGATGTAAATATAAAATGTAATATATGTGTATATTAATGTCATAAATTCACTTCACTACTTTCTTGAAAATACTTGACATTTAAAATTCCACAAATCTAATATCGACTTTTTTTTAGTGTAGGCAACTTTCTAAGAGAGAACATTGAATATGAAGAAAAGTGTTTGTGGGGTTTTTATAACCAAAAAATCATCTTACCCCGTTCACCATCTTACCCAGTTTTCCCCTGCTTTAATTTAAGGTATTTAAAGGTAAATTTGAAAGTGTAAAGATTTTATTGACTCACAATCACAATGCTAAAATGTTGCGCAAAGATGAATAGTCTTTCTGCTGCTAACATTTTTGTGCATCTATTAAGGGCGATCTTACCAATCAAATGGTCCAGATGATAGGGTCTCTGCTGTTGGAGTAGGAGGTCCCGGGTTCAAAACCGACAGGGGGGATAAAACATGAACTCTGGTATGTTGGTTTTGAATTTTAAGTCGGGTGGTTGAATTGCACTTAAAAACCGTCTAAATAATGGGATTATCTTAAAAAAATGACAATGCTTAAAATAGCGAGTATTTGTATCAGTTGAGATAAACGTAAAGATAAGTGTACAGTGTACAGTGTACAATAGATCTGTAGAAATAAAATATTTAAAAAATAACTGCACCATTAAAAACGTAATCCATTGATATATTACCTTTAACAACGATATCATAATTTTGTTGAAAAAAAAAAATAAACAAGAAGGGAGGAAGATTTACTATTATCAGCAAGTGCTAAATTTGTGCAAATATTTGAAGAATGATATAGAAAAACCGTTGGACCAATAAATATTATTCTTCTTGAGCACATACAAAAAAAAAACCATTTTCCATACTCTAATGGAAACCAATAAATAAAATTATACAATCGGTTACGGAACCTAACACCAACTATGGAAAAAGTTGGAAAAATAAAAATTTACTTTTTTCCAACAAACCCAGGTACCCATAATGCACAATACCTATGTAGGTACATATATACGATCGCTTTGGGAAAGTTTCAATCCTTTTCCACTGAACAATTTCTCTATATATATATATATATATACATACGATGGCATCAAGTTTTCTATAACAAGGTGTATTTATGATATATGTACTTATATGTATGTACTATATGTATTCGGTTTGGTATTTTCAACAATACGGTTTAGTTAGCTTTACTAGTTATTTCGTATATTTTACAATAGATGGTAGTTTGCGAACGATAAACAGATGAGGTATGTATATATAAAGCCCGTATATACAAAGTACAATGCCAGTTAACATCCGAATGGAAAATAAACTTTAATGTGTAAAAATTCGCTCTCACTGTGTAGACCCCGCATGCATATACGGCCATTTGTACATACATACATATGTATATATAGACCATGTTGTAACATGCAGACGAAACACGCGGGTATAAATAATTTTTGCTTATGCCATATATAAATATATAGAGTAAATTGGAATTTATAGATAAAGCTAATGGTGTAGTTTTCTGGTTTTAAAAATATTTGTTCCCGACACAGTATACACACCTTGGGCAATAAAGTATAATTTGGTAGTTAGTATGTTGATATTTACGAGGTTGTGTTATTAATTTTGTTTTGTTTTTTTTTTTTTTTTTTTCAATTTTCATGAAAATGGTAAAAATACTGTTAGAGTTTTGTTTCACTGCAAACTTTTGTATTGTTTTAAGTAACATTTTAAAGTGATGATAAAAATAAAAAAATATATTTTTTGGAGTAATCTGAATATAGTAAAGGGGGTTCCTAGAGGTTCCTTTGTCATCAGTTTTTTTTTTCTATTTTAACGCGTAAAGGAACAAAATGTTAATTTTTTCAATTTTTCATATAATTTTTTTCTAATTTCCTAATCTCGCTCCACAAAGTCACTGTCCGCGCCTACAATGAACATTAATTCCTAAATTAACTTTGATTTCGTATTTTTTAGGTGTTTGTCGAAAATACTCAAAAAAAAATTTATAGTTGACATTTTTAATTATTTTTGACATTATAGGATTTTCAGAAAGAAAGCTAAAAACTTTTAAGAGCTTTTAAACGACCCCTTGATTTAAAAACAAATAACAAAAAAAAGTATACTCAAGAAAATAATAAATTATTTAGAATGACTTCTCTGAAAGTATCTCTCTAGAAAATATATCGATCTAAATGCTATAGCGTAAAAATTTCGGATTCATCTATCAAAAAATTCGATTAGCATAAATAAGGATGGGCCAAAATACATTACACAGGAACTATATGTATGTTGATATATGTCTGTTGGGCATGTCTTTAAGGAATTACAAAATACATCAGAGCAACAGAATGACGAAAATATGGTTTTTATAAGTTGTGTCGTGAAAATTGGATTATTCAGTTTTATTTTCACAAGTTTAAATCGATTTTCCAAAGTACAAATTCATGTCATGGTCACTTATAAAAATGTATCTTTATTAACACGTCGCATTTGGCGATTTCTATTTTTTTGTTTGTTTTTTTTTTTTTGTTTTTTTTTGGGAATTTTCGACATACCATATAAGTTGATGAAATTTATGTAAACACAAGGAAAATAACATTTTCCTTTTTCCGATTAAAATCAAAAGAATTGGATAGGTAAAAGGTACGATAACCATCAACCTCTTTCTCTCTCTCTTGTTGTTGACAACTATTGGGTCTGGTTTTATGCTCAGTTAATAAAATCGGTAAAGATGTTTATCGAAAAACTACTTAATAGATTGAAAAGTACTCTGTTTGACGGTAAGAACAATGTCTGTCGAAACGTTTTACCTAACATCAGACACGATCTGCAAAAAGAAAGCCACCCGGAAACTGCCAAATCCCGATTATTTTGCTTGAAACTTTTTATGTGGTTGTCTCTTGTCTGATTATCTTGTTCAAGAAAAATGCTTTAAGGAAAGTTTAGCTACCTTTAAAAAAAAAAAAAAATTGGTTCATACATAAATGCAGTTTGCTTGACTTGAGTTTACGTAATATCTTGCAAGAACAAACTTAAACTCCATTAATTTTATAAAAAAAAAAAATCGATTATTGGCGACATTTAGTTTAGTTTTTATATGTGCGGTAAAGTTCAAACCTAAAGCTTTAACCTTTTATGTTTATGTTAGAAAAACAAATAATAAATAAATGGAACATATATAGTGAGGTCGAAAAAACAACGTAAAATCTTTTTTAAGGTTATACCAGCACAAAATGGGGGATGATTGTGGTCAAGAACGTAAATATATTAAGTTTTCTATCATTTTATTGGGTCGTTAAGTGTATCAGAGTTCTTTTCTGTCAAATGTCATCTAGATTTAGTGTTTACTTCTTTTAGTAATATTTGTAAAGAGTAGACAAACTATAAAAAAAAGGTTTTGTTGGGCAGATATTACAACAATTATGGGCGAAAAGCTCAACTGTCGGAAATACAACTGCCAAAGTTCGGTCAATATCTTATCTCTTAATTTGTCGTTAATTACTCGATGAAATAACAATTCACTAAAACAGTCGTACGTTTATTAGGGGAGAGACATTTTCTCAGCAGTATGGTTTATCCCTTAAATATGTGTTTTATTCGCATCGTAATTGTGTGCTGCTTCTTTCATTTCATATTATTTTGGATGATAATTCATTTCTGGCGAGACTTTAAAATTCAAATAAAAAATAACAGATGTTCAGTCTGTTAATTATGGAGCTAAGTTAGCTTCCAGACTTTTTCTTTATCAAAGCATACTAATACACCCATCCCTCGATTTGGACGGCACTTGAAATATTATTTTATTTCGATGATACATTTTGTTTTATATATTTATGGACGCACCCGTTTCACAAAATCGATTACTTTGCATTAAATGCACTCACTTCACAAACTAACGCTCCCTTGTGTCATTCCCTTTGACGTTTACCATTGGCGGGTGCGTAAGTTTGTAAATAAAAGTAAATAGGTAAATTGGCATTCAGTGGAACAAATCTCCATTTTTCATTCCAATCCTTGTCTGATTTTACACGGTTATTATACACAAATTTTCCTTACATTCTTTGACTCGATTTACAAGGCTTAAAATTTAATTCTAATTCTCATTTTTTTTTTATGCAAACACTGTCTCGTTTTACACGGTTTCGATTTGCACGATTTTCTGTGGAACGTATCTACCGTGCAAATCGACGGATAGGTGTATTTAAAATCGTGTAGATAGATTTTATCCGCCATACACACACATGAAGGATTACTATTATTAATTTACTATTCTTACAACTTTACGTCAAACTGTTAGTCGAGAATAATCACACTAAATAAAATTAAGATTTTTAAATTAAAATCTATCGCGGATTATCAGAGATTCCTTCATATGTATGTATGTACAATAATACGTACAAGTACAAAACAATTAAGATAAATTAAGAGATTCCATACGACTAAATTGTTCTAAATTTTATTTGCACTACCTAGATTTCCATAAATCTTTGTGGCTCCTATTGAAACATTCTATTTGCTTAGAATATACTCAAAATTATCTGTAGACATGTACAAAAGAGACATTTTAAATTAATATGTATAACTCAAAATGCACATCTTTCCAGATGGTTTACGTTAAATACCAAAACAGTGAAAAGGGGTGCCATATCCATATTCTACATTATTTATTCTTTTTTCCTTATTCCAATGAACTTTCACAAGATATACCTACCTAAAGAGGATAGACTTCTAGTATAGAGTAGGTATAGAAGAAGTCTTTTATACGAGCACAACACGTTTTCAGTGTATCGTTCGAAGTGTGTTGTTATGTTATTAAGATAGAAAATTCGATCTAAAATTTGTTGAAAGCTTATATACCCAGGAAAAATGTTTTTATATAGATACTTATGTATGTATGTATATTGTATATATGTGCATATGTATGTATATAATGAATGAACAAATATACTACATATGTATTCACCATGGTTCATTCATATTACGCCTTCTCTGTTCACATTTTTTCCATCCATCTGACGTTTTATACCTTTCACGTCTCCTTACCGTATGTAACTTAATATTAGGTGGGTGTAGAGGTGATTCCCATTCCGGGTTGTCGTCTTTTTTTTTTTTTTTTTTCTTCTAAATAAATGGGCGAAAATAAGTTTATTTTGTGTAATGTAGCTATTTACCCAAAAAAAAAAATAAAAAAATATAAATTTTACAATAGAGAAAATTTTTTGTCATTTTTATTTATGGAGTTTTTCATGAAAAATGCTCATGTTTCTTTTAAATTAAATTAGTCCTCGGTTATGCGTGGATTTAAGACGCATATCACGAAAAAGTTTCAAATTAGAACTGAAATATGAACCATGCCACTGTATCCATTTTCATAATATGACACGTATTCCTGTTCCAACAGGATCATTACTTTCTTTTTGTTAAATAGGCAATGGAAAAACACGGAAAAACTTAAGTACGCGTGAAAATACAATCAAGCAATATATGTATGTATGTATACATATATGTATATATGTAAGTATTGTATATAATATAAATGGATGTGATGAAAATGCGTGTGTCAATAGTAAATCGAGATATAAATCATTTAAGGTATTATTGTATTCGAATTAATTTATCCCTATGTGTAAGAAGTTATTTATTCCTTCAATAAAAGATCACATTTGATGTTGTAATGAATTTAGAGATTTTTAGTAAAGCACCATTGATTAACTAAAAGTCAATCAATTCGAAATTAATTAAATGTGGTTCACACTATATGCAGCTAGATTTGCTCATCTCAACCTATAGGTCTATATGTAGTAGTTGTGCATGATGGACGGATCAACTGAAAAGTTCGTGTACCACCTAGATGGTTAGTTTTTGGATAATTAATTTCCACTTTTTTATGTTTTTGGACAAGATCCTTTTTGCAAAACTCGCCTAAGTCAACAAAGAAACAAAGTTGTAAAATTCACTAAGTCAACTTAGGGATTTCTGGTTGTTTTATATATAGCACGATTGATCAAATAGCGCATAAAAACCTTCAAAATATATGGTTGCGACTAGAGACTATGAGGTTTTGCCCGTATAAGATATAAAAAACTCAAAAATTGGAAAATGTACTTAGTGAATTCTACTTGTAAATGTAAACCAATGATTTGTTCTTTTTTTACCAATGCGGTTCATGTGAAATTCATTTACATAACATTTTTACAATTTTACTGCAGATCTTACAGATTTAGGTACCTACATAAAATTTTTAGAATTTTTTTGCGATTTAAAATTACCCTATAAAAATGTAATTATTTTTAAGAGTATAGTGTGGCCTACTATGTTTACCTCCACAAATAATCTATTTATCTAGATGTTCTTAAGAATTAAATCAGATTGTCTATATACAGGAGTACATTATGCATAGGTACAATTTTGTCGAAATTTGTTATATTCGGATAATTAAACATTCATAAAAAATCAATTCTATCGGAAAAGGAAACTCACGCAAAGGATGCATTCATGCGTCAATGTTTGTAATATTTTCCGTTCCCACAGAGTCTATTTTCTATATCAAAGTGTATACATATACATATATACTAATTTCGATTCCCCATATATTTATCTTAGGGCGGAAAAAAAAAAGTTGCCTTTGCCTTCCTTTTGCTATTCAATTCACAAAAAAAAAAAAAAAAAAAATCTGTATTTTCTGCCGCATTATTAGTTTACTTAAAGTAAATCTCATCTTTTCGCAAGAAAAATTATGTATTTTGGTATCCTTCCTGTATTTATTATTTGGCGATTTATTTTTGTGACCCAAATCTTACATAATATGACCTCTGCTACCCAAAGGCTATTCTTCGGTGTATTTAAGGTTTTTATCATCTCGTACTTCCGCTCTCTGATAGTATCTTATGAATATTGTTTTTTATATCCAATAGAAAAAAAAAATCCGAAATATTTTCGATTTTATTGGAAAATATATAAAAATGTGCACACGATGGCCATATTCGTTGATTATATATTCGTATTCACAGTGGCGTATCTATATAGGAGTATTCTATAGGACATTTAATGTAAAATGCCATAATATTGGATTTTATTGTCTACTTACTCGTATTTAAGTAAAAATTCTGCTTTCCGATATATGAATTTATATGCGCATTTTTAGTTGAAATGTATAGGGATACCATATTGAGTTTTTCCTAATTGCTAAAATATTATTTATTTATAAGAACAAACAACATTTAAAATTGTAATTCCGGTTGTTCGCTTTTCTCTGTTTTTTTTGTTGTTCACAAATGGAAGAAACCAGCAACTTTTAGGGAGGAATTTCTTTGAAACACAATCATACTTAATGTGGATTTGTGTTTGTACAAATTACAAATGTTTTCAGTCCCGATGAAAGAGCCTATTGCAGTTAAGCGCCTTTCGACTTTATACAGAGACCATGTTCCATTCCGATAAATTAACACATTTTAATGTTTCTCTCTATTACAAGGTACGTCCAACAGTTCTCCGTTAGAAATTCCATATTCGGATAACATTGAGCGTATAACTCCATATATCAGAAACATTTGGATTACATATAATAATTATAAAAATCTTCTTTTAATCTGCGCCACTGACATTACACGTACGTGGATGTGCCACTATTAATTTTTCTGTTTATTTGAAATCAATTTTTTATTTGTAACAATAAAATTTCGAATATGTTTTCGTACATATAAACATGCCGAATTATAGCGTACCCTTTCCGTATTGTGTTTATCCGTACTGCGGAAACAATTCAGTTTAATTCTCATGGCGAAATCTTCTTTAAACATGCTACAGCGCTACAACATGCCTTGCCTAGACCTAGAGAGACAATCGATGAATAAAAAAAAGAAAAGAAAAAAAAAACTTTCAGTGGATGGGGATTTTGTTTCTTCTTTTCTTTCGTTCCTTTCTATATCGACCGTTACGGTTGCCAAAAGTTTTGGTCGACGGAAAATTAGGGTTATTGGGCTGTGTGTATGTATAACATACAGAGCAAGTAAAGTACAAAATGTCTATTGTCGATATAAATACGAAAATCGAGTCCCATCCAGCCACATATACCTAGTTTTGGGGGTGTTGCTGCAATTATTGAAATTGTTTAGCTATACACTATTCATGTATATGTGTATCTCTCCAATTGAACTACTCCCCCATCCGCCTCCTTCCCTTTAACACCCAATTCAGAATGTTATGCGATTATTACAAAGGTAGTAGATTGGTTTAGAAGATATAGACACAGAAATTGTGTACACCATCAGTGAAGCATAAGCTGACTTATTGCTTCCAATCATTTAATAAATTTCCTTTGGGAATAGATAAGGTTTTCGGAAAAGGTGCCAAAGGCAATCATCGTGGCGTTTTATGGGGTTTGATAAAAGAAAACTGAAAATCTCTAAGCTGGTGCGTAGATAAAATTTGTTTTATTTCCTCGTAACACTTTTGCTCTCTTATTCAAAACAAACAATCTTTTATACAACTCCAATAAAAGTCGGCCTTAGAGTAATCGGTTTGAAAATGAGATTTATGAAAGTCTTATTTAATAGCCGGAAAAATCGTTGACTTTGAAAATTGTTGCGATTTATTTGTACACTCGATATGTATTTTGTTGTTGTTGTTATAAAATCGGTTTATACATATGTAGGTGGATACATAAGATTACGATAGATTATTTACTATGTGTTTACCTATGTATGTACATAGTAGATACATATATACATATATGTACATATATAATAATATGTGTGTGTATATGTATAGTGAGTGTACATAATAAAAATATAATAAAATGCATATGGAACATTGCCATCGTAAAGAACATGATTTTTTTTTTATTCGCTCACGCAATCTGATATTCTAGCAATTTGATGTAATGTATAGATATTTATGTATACATTACACAGTTCCAAACAAAAGAATTATTTTATTATAGGTACTCACATTACTGGAAAGTAAAATTTTGAAGGTAGTAAATAAACGGATAAGCACTCATTACTGAAGGTTTTATTATTTTTTAATTAAATCATAAAATGTTTGCCATTCCAGCAAAACATTTTAAAATGAAATATTTCTTTTAAAACCAGTGGCGTGTCGTGTTTTTTGTCACGCGCAATTTTTTCTAACCAACGATACTCTATCAAAATTGACTGAATGTATAAATAAAACTGTGCACTACTTGTTTCTATGGATTGTCGAGGATGTTAACCGAACTTTGGCAATTTTTTTAGAATATTTGCGGAAAATTGAAATTATCAGCGATGACAATTTGTAGTTTTTTGTAAAGGAAAAAATATTTAAAATATTTGTTCTGGATAGTTGTGCCAAACCTTTAACGAAAGATATCTGGTAAACTGACAAATAGCTATTTACCTTTTGTCGCAGGCTTCTCTTTAAAATTCTTAGTCCTTAGTAATCAATAAAAACAATCAACTGTTTAAATTTATAAATTACTTTTAATTTAACTATAACTATAACCAAAAAAAAAAATAATATCTTTATTCATTTATTTAAGAAAAAATATCTAAATTTTATTATATTGACTTTGCCCAGATTTTAGGAGGGTTCAGCGTCTTTAAATAAAAATATTTTCAATTTATGCAAATTAAATTATGAAACTTAATTAAATGTCTAGGTAAAACGAAATCTTTCAATCAGTTTGTTTTCCATCATTTCTTTTTCGTTTTCTGTTTCAATAATCAACACCCTCCCTTGTTTTTGGTCTTTTGGTTTACCTTTATATATATATATACATAGGTAGGTTACTTACAGCAAGTTCCTTATTTTATTCTATATAGAAAAAGTCGAATTGTTATTTAATATCATCCCCATTTAATCAATCAAGCTTTAATTTCAAACTTTTACTGGAGGTTTATAGCATGTTTACGGTTGTAATAACTTTTTTAATTAATGATATTTTAAAATATAAACAATTTTGAAATGAAAAGTTTCTACCTGTAACCATTAAAAACTAATTATAAATTTATTACTAGTATTTGAGCTGTTGACGGCAGGTTATACGTTCAATTTATTTCTAAATACATTTATACTTAGGTTAATGAAAATATTAGACATTTAAAGGTTAAAGAATCCTGACACTATATATTTTGTATATTCGTACATATAGAAAATGTTCTATTTAACTTGAATTCTTCCATTCAAAGAAATTAATTGATAAAATATCCTTTTATCTTAGGACTTTAGGGTATTATAAAATTCCTACTATAGAACATACTTAGATGTATAGAAATGTCTTGTTTGCTTTTATTTATTGTGGCATTAACAATATTAAAATTAGAAAATGTGTGTGGGTGTGAAATTTAAATTTTTTTTATTGAATATAATTAATAACTTTAACACTTAGTTGATTCGTCACTGGTAGTCTTGTAGGAATGTTATTTCAATCTGTTTGCAAAGAAATTTAATTTTATGTCACATCTCATTCAAGACGTGATCATATTTTGTTAAATTTCAAGGAACAAAACAGAATACATGATTTTTATGCACCTGTTCGAATCATGTCCGTTTAAAAAAAAAAAAAATCTATATAGTTTTTGGGGTGTGGGTGGGTTCAGATTTCTATTTAAACTTTACGTGACTTTCGATAAGCGGCCAAAGGACTTGTTATCGTCGTTACGACACACTGAACATGTTACGAAGAATGGAAAAGAAAAAGTAATAAAATTGTCATTATTCATTTCCCTCCCCCACATCAAAGAAATTTTCCAGAAATATTTATTTTTACATTAATGTTTTGTTATTTTAAGTATAAAAACTGAGGATATTTTTGGGGCAGCGAAAGAAAGTACAAAAAATTCGAAGCAAATATGAGAAAGTTCGCAAAAGTCTTGAGAAGCTTTTTAAAGAATAGAAATTTGAGAACTTTTTTGGGAAATCCAAGAAAATCTTCGAAAGTCCGAGAAAGCATATAGAAAGTTATTGGAATACAAACAGTTTTCCTTATTGTGGCTATTTCTATCTAGTTTTAGTACAAACATACCAATTTAAGTGTAAGTTTGTAACGTATCTGATTGATTTATTTTTTATCATCTGCTTTTAGAAAAATGTTAAATGCAAATTACTCGATGTAACAATATTTATAAACGTTTTTTTATACCTAAAGCTTTTGCGATATAATCGTCTTGAAAAACTTTTTAATTATCTCCACCCATGAACATTTATATAATTGTATGTCGTTCCTTTATGCAATGCATACATCTATCTGCTCTTCTACTTCTACTCTGTATGGTAGAGCGGACAAAATTGTTTTAATTTGCAAACAATTAAAAATGTAATAATTATAAAATTTCACAATTTGCACGAATTTTTCACAATAGTAATTTCTCAACGAAAAGTAATAACATTAAATTCATTCTGAGATTCATTATGATGGGAGAACACATTGAAAAAAAACATAAAACGGATGCACATCCCCAAATTTACCATAATGTAGCTTTTAAGTGTATTCAAATAAAAAGCTCCACATCCACTTGCCATTCAACAAATATATAGTTCTAACATAACATAACAAAATAGTTTTCGCTTGTGTTGTAATAGAACAGCTCCATTTTCCGTTTAAATTTGCTATATTGCATTTGCTATATTAGGGACGATGTTCATACATTTAATACATATCCTCCTCAGCCATTCCAAACACAAAATCTATAGAAAATGTATATCTAGTATGGATAGGATGAGAAAGCCATTACCCAGGAGCAGAATAATAATAGTTGACTTGTATTGACAATATATGTACGACACAAATAGTAGAAAATGGTAAAATTCAATTATATGTATGTATATTGGAGGGGTGTCTGTATATGATTTTTTTTTTTTTGTGCGCGCTGAACTCTCTCCACTTCTACTATATACAGTACTCATTGTTGGAGCTAAAAAATGGAGGTTAACGATATATTCATAAATATATATATTTTTTTTTTTTTTTTTGAAGGTGAATGGGTACATATTGGGGAAGAAAAAAATTCTATTGTAACATGTATCGTATAATCCTCTCTATTTCCGATAACCAATTGACCTATATCCGGTATGTACAAGTACTGTATGGTACAAATACTACAGATGAGAAAATATTACATTGCCCTACATTCAATGGGAAGAGAAGTCTTTGGAATGAGGAACAGAGTCTCTAAATTCGATTAATATTAGATTTTGTGATTTGATTGTTTAGCATAAAAGGTTTGGTTTGTTTGATTTGATGATTGATAGAGATTGGTATGGAAATGAAACCCATAATTAATAGTTTAGTTAAGACCAACATTACACAGATTATAGTAATTATATTGATTATTATAATTACATTATGATTAGGACATTTAACCTTAATCTATTATATATATGTACCTTTATTATCCCGTTTGCTCCATATAGAAACAGGTAAATCAAATCATATTATGTGACCACCATTGCAAGTTTATTGATTTATTTGCTAATCACTTATTATTTCTATTTAAATCGTGAATAATATGACTTGTGTGGTTATAGAAGGCAACCTATTGTTCAAAGTGGAATTCAAACCACTAACCCGAATGTATTAAAAAAAAAATTACTTTTAGAACCTTATTAAAAACTGAATCACCGAGTCTGCCATACAATTCAAAAATATAGTTATTTAAGTTTTTTAGAGAATGAAATTTGTGTTTCTAACTAACCCAGGCGTTAGACAGTGAAAAGAAAAACATTAAGGAAAAAGTGGGCATAAAAATTAAGGAAAACCTTCATACTTCATTCTAATCATATCTTTTTCAGAAAACCTTAACGTTTTTTTAACAACACATAACAAATTAATTTTAATATAAGGATATTAATAGAAAACTACCCCATTGATTTATGCCATAGTCGTATCCATCGCTCGCTCGAATTTTTCTCTAGTTTTTCTGCTAGATTTTCACGAAATTTTTACAGAGATTAGATATAGTTCTGGCTTTTTTTTCTATCTCCTTATTAGTGACATATATTTAATATTTTTCAATTGGTCACTTAACTACTTTTCGAAAGATCACTTTCCCGCAATTACATATTGGGGCCATTCCTTCTTATTAGTAAAATAAGATAGGATTAAATATTACATAATTTATTCGTATTTTTCTTTTTATCATCACCCACTTCCCTTATCTGCCTACTTAGAATCGATCATCAATTTTCCTTTATATATTATCAAAATAAAATATAGTAAAATATACCGAATAATACCATAAAAGTACATATCTTACACATAAAATTTTCATATGAATGGACTAATACACTTTTATGTCTTTTAAGCATACCTTCTAAAGACGGCTGCCAAGACAGACGGTACTTGAACGCTTATGTTAATATAGAACGACTTGAATATAATGTGGCTGTACTTCTTATGGCATTATAAATAAAAATCCCAACGAAAAGGTGACTAAAGTGTCGCCATTTTAACGTGACTTTGAATATTTTACCATTTTTCCAACAACTTTCCTATATTATGTACCTACATTTATACTACCAAAACTTTCCAAACCTTATACCTCCTTATCCTTATCTATACCAAATGAAAAGGTAGGGTAAAGTAGGTATATTGACTATATACACATAAAATAATATACATACATATGCCTATGATTGTATGTACATATGTACGAGTTTGTATAGCTTTAGTGCTAAATGTATAAGCTACATGTACCCACAGAACATATAATATTTTGACTTGTATGTACGAAGAAATGTCTTCGATGAGGAAAATCGTTTGCGCTTTTCTATAATATATACATATTCATAGATATTCGTATACTTTCATACATACAGATAGATCCATTACATACATATATGAATACGTACACAACACCAGAAATAGTGCATAGATTACATGCCATGCCAATATTGGATATGCCCTATATGTAATTGACCTACTTAGGAAAAAAAAAGAAAAAAGAAAAGTATTTTCCTCTTTGATCCAAGATCATTTATTAAAGAGACGCCTTAAGTGTAGTGGAACCAATAAAAAATGGTTTTATGAATTATTCATTTAGAAATATGTCGAATAATATGATTTGCAGTAGTATAGTTAGCCCCTTTTAATCATCTTTAACCTGAAACTTTTATGTTGGCAATGTACTTGTACAACTTGCAAATAAAGTACCTTCTACATATGACTATGATAAATGTTTCATTAAAATTTATTTTTATGTAATTTTAACTAAGTACAAAGTATTCTTTACTTATATGACATATAAATATCTATGGGATCAAATTAACAATGTCTTTGATTCATTTTTAGATTTATTACTTTATTTAACAATATATCTATTAATAAATGAAACTCCTTAATAGAGATCCTTTTCAAAAAACATCCATGAAAATACATTGATTTTTTTTTAATTAACTTCTAGTTTCTAGTTAGTATATCCCTCAAATGACCTTACACTTATCCTCAAATTTCAAGTATCCAATTTACAACTAATAATCGTTGGCCAATGGTTTTCTAGGCAGTGACAATATTGACTTATTCGCTTATTTAAACCAGAAATGCTCTTTTATACTTTACAGAGACTGTTTTTAGCTGAAAAGATCTTCTAATCATTTTTTTTTCATTTCTGTAGTTTTGTTGTCTTCTCTAAAATGTATCAAATTAAAAAGGTGCAAGTTTTAGAAAGTATAGAGTAAACTAATGTCTTTTTCTTCGTCTTTAAATTAAAAATTCAAATATAGTATAAAATACATATCAACAACATGTAATTGTTGAAAAATTAAATTGTACAGATATGGCCATATTATTGATTATATATTATTATGACCAAAGTTAGTAATTAAACTGAGATAAATCTATATTATAAGGAATTTATTTTAATTATTTGTATAAATATGTATGGTATGGTATTGAAGAATTCATTTTAGTAGGAATCGATAATAGTTTATTTGTCTTTGTCAAGTTTTAACGTTAAGTTATAGATTGTGTGCATGATGCTGTTCTCTAATTTCCTTGAACATCAATCAATTTTTATTATATAAACACTATCGACGAGTTTCTTTATAATATACAATTTTTTTGTATATTATTGGAAAAATGCCATCAATTTTATGGTGACATAGTTTCAAACTAGATACATAGATACTAAACAATTCATAAAAAAATATTGACAATATTTTGTTATGTATTGTATAGTAAAAAAAACCTAAAAGAAAAGCTTTGTTTTGAGTGATCTTCGTTATTTGACAAAGTAATAATTTTTGCAAAAAAAAAAAGAAAAATAAATCGCTTTTATTGCCTTAAATGTTAATTAGTACAATGAAATGGTAAATACATTTATATGTAAATGACAAGCTTACATACATAGAAAATGTCTTAATTTATTGGCATAACCTTATAAAGTTTGTTAATTTATTGATGTGCATAATTTTACAACTTTTACATTTAAATATATATGTACATATGTAGGTATGTGGGTATGTGGGTTTTTGTTTTTTTCATTATTAGTTTAAAATTATGATCTGAAATATTAATTCACAGAATTGTGTACATTACTTCCTTAGTATTACTTATACGATACCAATAGAAAGAAACTTTTACTTCTTTTTTTTAAAAAGAAGTATAAAATAATTTATATATATATATATACAAATACATATATACATGGCCTTTCAGAAGAAATGGGAGGCCCTTCAAAATGTAAACTAAAATTGTGCGCAAAGGTATTTAATATTTTTTGTATTATTACATTTTATTATTTTACAGAAGCTTAATGTTAAAGCTGAAATTCACTGATTTTTCAGAATAGTCTAAAATACTAAAATACGCGCTATCTGGTAATTAATGTTGTTCTTTTATATTTTTGCCAAGTTGAGGCCCCTAATGTGATAGGCCCTGCATATATATATTATATAATTATTATTATAATAAATAGATAATACCACAGATTTAATTAAACATTAAATCAACGAATTCTTAATAGTACGCAGGTGAGCAAACTTAGTTTCAATTGATTTTAATTAATCACATGCCTCGTAAATAATTAAATTGTTTCAAAATGGGTTAATGGTAAACTATCTCGTATGTATGTATATATGTATGTATTCTCAAACTAAACCCAAGTTGAATCCCTTCCGTTGTGACTGTATTAAATTGCTTAAAATACATACTTACAATTATACATATAGGTATGTATTTATGTACTTGTACATATATAGATAACAATATCCTAATGTGGACCATATATATAATATATATAGAGAGTATATGGGTACATTATGTATCCACTTCCCTATCTATTCCGGATAGAATGCTATTTGGTTAATAAAATGCATTCCTAGTATAATTATACGTATAGTAGTTAGGTATATACCTACATAATATATAACAAATACATATATTTAGTAAATATATACATACAGTAAGTGTGTATATAATCCTCAAACACTGCGGTTATTGAAAATAGATGGAATTTGTTTTGGATTAAAGCTTTGCCAATATAAATATGTATAGTCAAATTTGTGTGGTCCATAATAAAACAGATTTATTTATAGTTATAGACAAGTACATATACATATGTACCTATCTACCTACCTACCTATCTACCAAACTACCAACCTACCACCCTATACACTACACACAAAAGCATCAATATGGAAGAAAATTGAATTATGTTGCGGCGGAGGGTTTCCTTTTATTCCAATCGTCTGACAATGTACAATAAAATGCCGTAAAGTAGTTTCACTTTATATATATGAATTGAAATATGTAGGTCTTCCGTTATAGTTTTGCTACAATTTTCCAAAAAAAACTAATAAAAATAAGTTAAAAAAAAAAATGATATAAAAATAAATTTTCCAATTTTCCAGTCCAATAAGTTTTCATTGGTAAAAATCGTTGCTTATACGTAACGTTTTTAATTAGTTGTATTATTGCAAGCAATAAAACTGCAGTTTCATCAACTGCAAATTGTTTGCAGTTACAATTGTACAACTAATTGCATTAATTAGTAATTAGTGAGTAGTAGTAGTTTGTCTCACAAATGTTTGTTATTTGTCCGAAATTATAATTAAATTATTCATTTTGAATTCTCAGTAATTACATAAATGAAACAGTAAATAGTAAAATTTGGAAAATGTTTGATTATTCCATATTTTAAACTCGTATTTTGTTATAATTTTTTTTTTTTTCAAATCTATTCATAATATTACAAATTGTCATTTCAGTCTTTCAGAAATTATTTTTTTTTTAAACCGGCGATCATATACTATAAATTATAAATTAACAAATTAAAGACGGCTACCGGACCAATCGGAATATATCTAAAATACATAGAAATATTCATTCATAATAGACGCGATTGAAAAAAAAATGTATGCGTTGGGAAATTAGGACTTAGGATCCAGTAGTAGTCCATTTACATACTTAGTATATCAATTAGTAGCTTTGTGCACACAGACAAACTTAATTCCTGAGACGATGATTGGAACAAAAGTGATTTTATTTTAGATCTGTAAACTTCAGTCATAGTATTGAATTAGCTTTAGATATATACATACATACATATCTAGGGTTTTGGGCATTACAAATGATATTTGATATTGATAGGAATAGTTCCCGTTGAAAGAGCATTAAAAACAAAAAATTAAAAATAAACATAAACATAAACCAACGTTGTATTGATCTTGTTGAAGTAGATTGTCCATATTTCATTTCCCATATTTTTACATACATACATACATACATATATACTCTATCTGCCTATTATTAAAATTACAAAAAGGACCAATTTATAAACTACATAATCATTGTATATATCCTTTATTATAATATATTGGTATCAAATGTCGACTAGTCATTAATATCCTTAATTTCACTAATTTTGAATGAGATACATGATAAATATATGTACCTACATATATGATATATATATATATGTATGTATGTACAATGTACATATAGGGATGTAGCTATTATATTATTATACCTTTCACCGTATATATACCCGGAGCTTTCATTGCAGCTTCATATATTCAGAATATATTGTCATTTGAGGTAATCAAATTGTTTGGGCCAAGTAACATACATACATATGTACATACATAAATACATACATACATACATGCATTCATACATACACGCACCCATACATACAAATATACAAACATATATATCCATATATATGTACATATATCAGGATGGTATTGACCTGAATATTGCCGCTAGCATTGTTAGTTGCGCTTTTAATCCAATTTAGCCAAATCGGATTTGACTCTTTCCAGTTGGTAAATTATTTATTTATATTAGGTATGTACATAGGTATATTATGTATGTGTTGTATTGTATGTACGCTAATATGGTATTTTCTGATGAAAATGTCATGACATTTTTATTTTGTTTGATGTACTATACATCAATATTATATAAATCCCTTTTTTTTGCAAATACATTAGCTACCTAGCTTTCCATTAAAAATCATTTCTATCAATCCATTTTTTAAGATCCTATTTTATGTAGTGACGAGCAAAATCAGTCCTGGTCTTGCAGTCTTGGACATTTTACAAGACCAAGACTGCTGTGGTCTTGTGTTTGGTCATCAAAAGTGGCCCAATATTTAAGAAAAATTAATAATAAAAACTTAATAATTATTTATGTTGATAATTCTTTTTTTTTTTTTATTTTTACTCCATTTATTGACTTAAAAAATAACATAACATTTTTTTTTTTAATTCATACTACTTTGCATATTAAATGTGAAATTTATTTAAATTTTTTTTTCCGTCAATGACACAGTTACTTTTTTTTAAAATTTCTGATAGAAAATAGCAAGACCCAATTTAACGAGATCTATACAAGACTAAGACCAAAACCAATGTGCAAGTCCAAGACTACTGAGATCTTGGTCTTCCGTTTTAAGATCAGATTTTCTCTAAATAACTAATAGGAAAATTGAGAAATTAAGAAACACATTTTTTTATCCAAAATTATATTTTCTAGTTTTATTTTACATATTTTTCTCTATTTATTTTCTCTAATTTATTTTTGTTCGAAATGCGGAAATATATCCGCTATTTTAAAAGGAAAAAAAAATTGAGAAAATTTGAAAAAATTTTCAATGTTTTCTTTGGATAGTTGTCAAGACAAAGTCAATTCTTATAACGAGAGGAATAATTTATCTGTAGTCATTTTTGGAAATGGCTTAAAAGAGCCAGAATAAGGAAAAAACGATAAAGGATTAAACAAAATATTATATTATATTTATATAAGTATATATATATATATATATTTCATTAAGCTCTTCATTGAACCTCAGAGTTTTTTTTTTATTAAAGTCACACCACCTCTCTATATAATATAACGCAACCTATAACTTTACCCTTATTTAAATAAGTAGATAGCAGCATATATAAATACATACCTACCTTATACATACATATATTTATGTATGTATATTGTATATGTCAACCTATTCTAAATATTTGCTATTCCAAACATCAACATTGTCAACACCTTATAGCTAACTTTACCAACCCAATTTAAATTTAAAACAAATCATTCAATTAAAGTTTACAGACTCAATTAATTTATACAATTTTCTCATTTTCAAATTACAGACGATGAAAATGCCTTTGTTCATGGTATTCTAACATCAGACAATCTCTTTGATGGTACCATAACAACCAATTTAGAACAATATTATATTGAGCCGTCGAACAAATATTCTAATCATTTGCATAAAAGTGGCGTTCATTCAATCGTTTATAAAATTAGTGACGTGGAAATGCAGCAACAGCACCACCACCACCACCATCATCATTATCATCCTAATCAGCAGCATCCAGCAACATCTTCTGCTGAATCAGGCGAACATTGTGCCAGCGAAAAATTAAGGAAGAAACTAAAAAACGAATATAAAAAACGACGGAAATGGATAGATAAAAATATCGATGACGGCACTGATAGAGAAACGTTTAAAACGAGAAATAAGAGATGGCTTCCGGAAGAGGTAAATTTCAAGTTTTTTTTTTTCACTGAGAGGAAATTAAAATTATGTAACAACATGAAATGCGATTTAAATTTAGCGATAGAATTTTAGTTATTTGGGCTTTTGTTGAATTTTAATTCAATTTGTAGGGGGGAGGGGTGTGATTTTATTTTGTTATGATAATGGAGGTTTGAATTTACGTACATTTAAATAAGAATCTAACAAATCTTTTCTATATTGTCGAGATGAACTTAGTGAAATAATTTTTAAGTATCAATCACGTGAAATCTACAATTAGAACAAACATGTTAAAGTATTTTATCGAGTGTTTTTCCATTGACTTTACGCCAACTCACTTTTTTGACTTCCCATGTTATCACTCTATTATTTCAAAAGGAAACATTTTGTAAAGTTAAAATCAGAGTATTAAACACTTTTAATTTACAATTAAGATTAGTTGGTATAAATCCATGAGACGACTAAAAAATAATCCATACAATCAAAAACAAATGCAAGATGAAAAACAAGGAATGGACACTTTCGGACTCCTAAACTTAATACATATTAAGAATAAAAAAAAACGGTAGCTAACAAAATTGGAAAATTTTATTTATGTGTTTCTAATTGGAATTAATTTAGCTATTTCACAGAAATCCAATCATACGAACTTTATTAATACTAATTAACGTAATAACCTCCTATAAAGTGCATACAAATTGCCCACTATATCGAAGCTACTTAAGTACCGTCTAGTGGACCTTATATCATCAATGAGAGTTTTATATACTCGTTCTCTATACCTATATTCGCGCCATACTACTTATGTACATATACGTATATAAGGACTATAGGATATATATAAGTATGTAAGTGTGTGTGTAGCGTAGATATACATACATATAAAGCGATATTAAACTTAAATAAACTTCATAAAAGTAAGTTAAAGTTTAATGGATCCACATGGAATACAACCATTTTGAATAATTTCTATATATGATTTATATGGTGCGGTTAAAACTTTCTTGTACTATAGTGGAGTTTATATACATGTACGTACATATATAATACATACATAGTTATGGTTTAAATGTTAATCGATCACGTCAAATTAATTACATTTGTATGCAAATAAAGCATGATACATATAAGTAATATACATTATGTATATTATAACAATATATAACATCCTGAACTCTGGCTCCGTAAATTCCAACTTCAATTTCATGTTGTTACTAATCTCTTCTTGTGCAACAACACTCATATCCGTTCATCCATATTCAGACAGTATATTTCATAAGCTTAAAACGAGAAGTAATTTGTGAATGGTAAAATTTTCGTATAGTCGTATTTCAATGTGAGTAACAAACGCAGTGGCGGCTCGTAAAAATGTTTGGTGCTGCGAACTTTTAACGTTTTTTCTATATATACACTTTAGAAGCGTTTTTAAATTGCAGCATTTTTTACTAAATAAAATGTTTAAAAAAAAAAACTAAAATACATTTTACATTGGTTTCTTTTTTAACTCTTTAAGGTTAACGTTAATAATTTCTTCTTGAGTACATATTCGCGATATTCAATTTTAAGTTTGCAAAATGTGAAAATATGAAAATCGTTCCTGAAATATTAAAATATTAACAAAAAAAAAAAAAAAAGCGGTCAGAAAATTCTAACCACTCCCTAATTTTTGTTTTTATTGATTAAATCATTTTGTCAAAATAGTTCTAAGGTGATTAAAACAATAAAGAATTTACATAAAACAATAATGTTCATGAACCATCACTGGTGAAGAATAACATCATGAAAACTTCCAAATAAGAACGATTATTTTCTTGTAACGATGCCTTAAAAAATTAGAAAACTAATGATCGTAATTAATTTTCAAGATTACGTCAGTTATTTAACTAGTCAATGTCGTTATACATACATGTGTTAGTAAAAGCTTTGCTCTGATTTTATATTTAATGGGGAAAATCCCAAAAACATTTTCCATGGATGCGTTCTGGTTTAAAGCGTTCCTTGAAACAACAACAACATTTTCGTAGCTCAGTACATTATTATCTAGAATTACAAAATAGCTTAGCATGAAATTGCTTTTCGAGCTTGTTTTTCTAATTGTACTTGAATTAAGCGCAATATTTTATTGTATAGAATATAATACACACTACAGCTAAGACTCAATTTCTTCCCATTGTCAAATGTCATTATAAAACATTTGTTTTCTTAAGGAGTTTTTCTTCATTTTTAAGTAGGAAAATGTATCTCCTTTGTTGAATAAGTCAAAAATGGTTGAATAACCTTAAAAGGTCTTTTGTTAAATATGGGATTAGAGTTGTTTTTCGAAAATAATTTAGAAAATTTTGAGATATTGTAATATAAAATTTATCGCTTTATAACTATAGATACCTTCTTAAGTTCTTATGTTCTTAAGTACCTACTTAATAATTTATCAATCAATTTAAACACATTTTTATTACCTACAAATATATAAGTTTTTCAATTTCATAAAAAAGTTTGTTGCTCATCATAAATAATTTCCATTTCGTTAGCTAAACATCTTTGAAAAGTTTGACTTCAATACTTTTATCAGCCCTTAATAACGGCAAGCAAAGTTTAGGACATTAAACCGTTACTGATTGGCATTTTATAAACGTTTTGAAATAATAGAATGATCTGTTAATAGTATTATTAAATTTATTATTAATATATTTATGAATGTTCAGTCAACAAGGTGACATTTAAAATTGACATAATCGTTGTTTGGGGAGTCAAGTTTTTTTTTAACTCAATAATTACCGATAGATATATTGTTTGATGGAAAACAATTTATTTAGTATCTATATTTTAGCAGCTATTTTGCCAAAGTTGTACCCTTGAGTGTTTAAAACATAACCTCACAAATTTAATTTATATCAATTGTTCGTACAAAAACAATTTTAACCGGTGCAAATTGGTGCAAATCGTACGTTTGTTTACAGGTAAAAAAAAAATTAAATAAACGTTCTTGTTTCCGTGTATAATTAAATTCCCACCATATTACGAAAAACTATAATTTGACACATACAAAATTCTGCCAGCTAGCAAATATTTTGCTGAGTTACAAATTATGCAATTTTAGGATAAAATTAAATTTACGGTTTTAAAATTAAATAAACTAACCGTTCATAAGTAATTAGCTAATTATTCGTTTAATTCCTTGAGATATGACTGAGAATTTTACGAGATAATAAGTTTACGTTCAAAAGTTTTGAAAGTGTTAATTACATAAAATATGTGTTAAGAGAAATTATTGCACGAAAATTCTTAAGATTTTCTTGAAATCATAATTGGAGGTATTATTTTGTGTTTTTGAATTTAAATTTAAATTTTATATTAATTTGAGTGAAATTTTTAAGCAGAATTTAAATAAAATTGCTCGCATATTTTTTTTTAAATAATGGTAAAGGAAGTCACAGAGTTCCTTGAATTGGTGGGTGGTTCAAGGAGAATATATAAACAGGATGTACATTTTGTGAGAAAATGCTCGAAAAGGCTAAATAATTGCTTAGCGATGGTCCACTCATTTTAGGAATTATACTTATTCAACTAGAAGGTTACTACATGAAAAGTTAATTTTTTTCTAAACGTGCTTAAAGCTTATCTTACTATTTATGTACATATGTACTTTTCATTTTACTACTTAATCATTTTTTTTTTTTATTTAATTCAAAAAAATATTAAGCAATGTTAATTTCTCTTAGCTTATTCTTTTACTTAACAAAAAGTTCTCTATTTTATCTTATTTATTTGTTTTTTTCTTTGCCATAATATATTAACAGTTATTGGACAGAGCTTAAGATACACTATCTTTGATTCCTGTCGTATAGCTAAATGAAATTATGTTTTTCTTGTGCCTCATTTTGAGATATGGAATTTAATATATATGATGATAACTGTATGTGTTACATACGGAGTATACGATGTACGTACACACATACATACATACATACGTACAAAATAATAAATAAAGAAAATATTTCATATAAATAACTTCAGTATCCGATTACGATAAAATATTCCATTATTATGAGCCCATAAAACTATCAAATAAATGGGAAATAGTATAACTTTAAGCGATTCTAATTTACTATGTATGTATGTATATATATGAAAAAGGCTTCCATAAATTTATATATTGTAGTCAGTTTCATTTGAAGATAATATAATATAAAGAAGAAATTGAGCACCATGCAATTGAATTGTACCCATTCATTATTATTATTATTATTATGTAGAGTTGAAGAGTACCTATATCTGCCTAACTTTTCATTGCCCCAGCAGGGTTTTTATATTTTATTCAGTAGTTGATTCTGACAATACATAAATATGTCGTAGCTATATAAATAGTAAAGTAAAATTGAAAATTATTGATTAGAATAATATTTGTTCATTGTACAATTGTAGTTGGCATCAAAAACTACTATCCAACGCCCTCGACCTCCCTCCCCCCGGACGGGTTAAGGGTCTTTTCAAATAAAGAAAAATCTTCATTTGTTTAAAATCTTTATTAAGTTGTCTTACTGCTTAATGCTTCTTCTTTTTTTGGTCTCAATGCTACAAATGTTGTTGTAATTTAGATAGGACCGTAATTACCATATAGGTGCAAATGAAGAATAATGAAAAAATATCAGAAATAGATAAAATAACCATTGCCCATTAGACTATTGTCAATAATAGTTAAAAGGATAGCGAAAGAATAACAAAATCAAAAGGATAGCCAAAAAAATAGTCTAAATAAAACTAAAGTAAAGCAAAACTAAAAACTAAAAGCTCTATCCTGTGAGTCGCGATTTTGTTTTTTTTAACGCTTAAATGTGTTGCTATATTGTTGCTATAATTTAGTTATACTGACTTTAATATTTGTAAATAATAATAATTTCTACCCTTTTTTTGGTATTATACTCCCATATCAAATTATTTTGTTGTTGTTGTGATGTTGGTGTTGTTGGCGTTGCAATTAGTTTTATGTATTTTCTATAGGTTTTTAATCATTTACTCGAAAAATATTTAGATTACGGAAAAAATTAATAAGACAAAAATGATAGAGAATAAAAAAATGAAAATTCCATTAATAGACCAAAATGCGTTCCAATCAATTTTATGTAATTTCTAGGGTTTTTATTTGTATTCAATTTTACTGTATGTAGTATATTTGTTTTGCAGACAAAATAGACACGGAAAAAGTTATTAATAATAAACAAGTACTTATACGAGTATATAATAATCGGCATAGCCAATTATTCCTTCTTTACTGGTTTATCTCAATTTATGTATGTATATCTATATTTACTTAGATATGATTTTATTTTTGTTTCCTAAACAAGAACCAATATTAAATGAAAATATATTTACCACTAAAGCGATATAGCACAAAACAAACTTTTTTTTTCCTCAATCGATTATTTGATTGGTAACTACCGTAAATACCCTATTACAATCACAATATATGTAGATAATATCATAAGTTAGGAATTTGATTTGTATAAGGAATTCAGCCTATATCAATTTTGTCACAATATCATAATCAGATACTAGTAGGTACTGAAAGAAGTTTTATTTGGAATGTTGATTTAATGAAAGAAAAATATTTACGTTAAGAAACGATTTTGTGTATGTATGTGTAGTCAAATAAATATAGTAAGCAATTAATGAAATTTATAAAAAAAAATTTCAGTTAGCCGAACATCACAATCCACTGACACCGCTAGATCTGGACGTTCCATATAATGATGATTTTAATGTATTTAAATCAAACAACAATCAGGATACGAATGCACCACAGTCAAACTCAAATCATCACTTAAATAGAAAAAATATTTTATTAAACGAATACAATCCGAATAGTGATATAAATTTGAAAAACACCCAAATTAATAGAAATATTATAGTAAACAATTTCGATAATAATAGTGAAAAATTAAATGCCAATTTATCGCGGCCAAGTCACAAAACCCATGTCGAAATTATTACGAAAAATGGTGCCACCAAAAAACCAAATATTATTGTCAACAACTATAATCCGGATGTAATATTGACCAGTACAAATTTCCATCACAATAATATTCATCAACATGTACGAAATGATATTGGCGATGGTTCAGCGAAATCATCTTATGATCGAAAAATAACGTGCATGCTGTATCTACAAGCAGACCATACATTTTCACAGAAAATGGGTTCGGATGAGGCAAGCATTGAAGCAATTACAAGGCATGTTCAACGTGCAAATGTTATCTACAAGAATACAGGTAATTAATTGTTAGTGATATTGTGCAATAAAAGTGTTTATTTGGTATTAAACAATTATACATCTTCATCCTACCTATTTACATACATTAATGTTTTGTATGTGACTATCTTATGTTGGTAATCACACTAATCACATTTGCTGAATACGAGAAATTGTGATTTAAATTAAAATATTGTTTGTATCGTTTATCGACCCTGTTTAACACTATTTCAGTCAGTTACGTAAAACGCACTTTGATTGCTCCTATGTGCCATAATTATGTGACATAAAAATTTAAATTTGTTTGCCTTTTCCTATTCCTGGCATATTTTCAAAATTGTGGAAATTAGAATTTTAAAAAATTTATTGTTTTTGAGATAATATAGGAAATACCAATTCATGTCAATAGCGGTCAATTTAACGATTTTTTTTAGCTAGCCTCTCGTAATTCCTACAACGCGAATTTATATAATGCGTTAAAAATTCATAAATTGTTATGCAAAATTTTTAAAAAATTCTTTGTTATTTTTTAAAAAAAAGTTGAAATATTTCTACATAATTTTATCGTTTGTATGTTTCATTATTGTCAAAACAAATTGTTCTTTTTTATGTTTGAATGTCGCTTGCGCTGTCGTTAAACTATTTTACTTCCATTATCTACCTAAAATCCTACATTATGTTCCAATATAAATTATTGGTATCTATCATTGCCATGATTATACGTTTGACAAACTTTAATGTTTCCTTTACATAAAATAGTTACATAAACAAAAATGTCTTCCTTTCCATTTATTGATCATTAATCAATATTCAAAAGATTGAATAACGAGTTATAATTATAATTACTATATATGTACATGTACAATTGTACAATTATCTATGTATAATTAAATATAATCAACATTATAGTACTTAGTTACTGATTATACTCTGACACTATCATTATATTGATTTATTCTTATGTCAACTATTTAAATATAGAAAAAGGATAATATGACTTGGTGTTAGTTTCAGTCATTGTATCATATTAGAAAGTTTCCTTGCCCTAATTCAGCCAGAAATAGGTCTGATTTCACTCTTGGTCGTGGTCTTTGTTTTTCTACTTAGACTAATTAGTCTTGATGCCACATTAGTAAATCAGTGGTTAAGATGTTGGACTACCATGCGGCAGGGCCCTAGTTTGAATCGCGACAAAATTATCTAAAAAGATTTTCGTGTAACGAACATTTTATTGTAAAGGCATTTAGGTTTTTTTGTCAAGGCCGCCGTTTGACCATATTTCAGATTCCACCTATATATCAAAGTGTGGAATCGAGGAATGCTCACCAAAGTTGTGCGCTTACATTGAGTAAATATCAATGATCTAGATTTTAGAATCCCTCAAAACACCAAGAATCAAAAAGAGAGGTTATCAGAATGGAAGGGTAAAAGACACTACCATCTGACATTTTGAAAACGGTGCCGGAACGACATTAAAAAATATATAATTAATAAAAATAATTCATAAACATTTGTAGTTTTCATCGGGTTAAATTGTTTGTTTCGAGTTGTTCCGCTCGGCCGACTGAAGGAAAAGTCCGGGAAAATCGCAACAATACTATCCAAAATTTCCAAAATTCAAAATGAAATTATTAATAAATTACCAATAAATCAAATGACTTACTTTAAGCGTTGCCTGTTATAGAGAGGGGCGTACGAAAGAACCCCCCCCCCCTTATACACAGCTTAATAAGTACACAGTTATGAAATGAATTTATTTGTATTATAAAGTCTTGTTCTCAGTCTAGGTATTGGTCCAATCTAATATCGCACGTACTTTCACCATATGATTTAATGTTTCATGACGTAATTGTGTAAGTGTGCGTTTCGAATCTTTTTACCTGACCAAAATAAGTATAATGGCAACAAGTTCAAAATGCGAGTACAAACATAACATACTCGTATAGTGGTGGTGGTTGAATCATTTTCTGGTTTTCTTTCACTTTACTTTATAAAGGAGACCGTTTCGATAAAAAGCTTTTGTTACCTACTTAAGATCCTTCTAATCTACTTAGTAGATTTTATATGTTTTTTTTCTTTCTTTTCTATGATTTTTACTTTGACTTGAAATTAATAATTTAAAGCTGTATGCGTATAGGTCGTATCGACACAAATACACATCTTAATAAAAAAGATTTTGTTAAATTATTAAGTAGGTGGAGAATGATGATGATAGATTATATAATCACATATCCATGTACATAAGTATATGTATCTATATATGTATAATATATCGCATAATCAAACAACTAAGATTATACGTATTAACATAAAATGAAATTAGATACAATTTGAAAATTGAAATATATTTTAATGGCGTAGCTACATATATTGCTATATCACATAAACTACATAAACATACATATCGTACACTATTTGCATATTAATAAACAAAACATATGTGAAATGCACGAATATGTAATAATACCGCACACATAATAAATATGTATTTAATATACTCTCTATTTATGTACCTTACATATACCTTATTTCCATAATATAGGCATAGAAGTAATTTAAAATGTTTACTGTGAAACCTAAAATTTACATAAAAGCGGTAATTTTATCAACAACAACAACAACAAAAAAAAAAGAAATAACAAAAATAAAAAAACAGGAAAATTCCACAATTTTCTTTTGTTGTGAATAAAAGACAGGAATGGTAAAATTATTAGCTCACATGGGATTTTTGGTGGTATATGTACGATACGTACATACATATACATGAACAATGTACACATATGTATGTATGTAGGTATATTGCATAAACATTTTTGGGATATTGATAGTATTTTTTTTTTTCTTTTTTTATAAAATTTGCATTCATTGTTTATTCATGTAAGAATGTTCATCTAGGGATCAGGGTAACAAAAAAAAAACTGTCTTCAATCATGGAACAACTCCATTCTATCATTTTTCCCGTTTCGTGGCATATGTAGAGGGTAGGTTTATAATAGTTTGACACAATCTTAATAATTTATGGTGATTTATTATATTTTCTATAAATTCATAAGAAATGCCTGTGGTTAAGGGATGTATAAATATGAAAATATCTACCATATATTTATAGCTGTATTGAAAAACAATCTTCCCAATTATAAAAAAAATATATGTCAATACATAACTATCATATATTGTACATACCAATTGTCCTACAAATAGTCCAAAAAAGATAAATTAATGGCTTACATTTTTTATTTATATGACTAGAAGCTTTTATTTAATTGAAATTCAGTAAAAATATTTTCAATCATAATTTTTAATTTCATTTCATTTTTAACGAAATTTTCTTTTTATATTTTTTCTCTTTTATAGAACAAATAACAATAAAAAACACTTTTTTTTTGTAATCGAAAATTTATACAAAAAGCTTGAAAGCTTTGATATAAAAATACAATATAATCAAACATCAATAAAAAAAATCAAATAACCGTCTTTCTATTTTTATTTTTACTTTTAATTGCATTTCCCGTTTTTTTTTTTAAATTGATTTTGTACTGCATGAATTTTCAGTCGTACAATAATCGGTACAGTATGAACTGGACAGACAGTCACCATATAACGATAAATAAATTTACAAAAAAGTCTTATTTAACCATTTACCAATGAAATAAAAATTGGAATTGACGTCAATTAATTGATCACTCAATTGCCCGTATCAAACATCTCTTCTATTTCTATGTACGTACAAATTTTACATACTCGTAATATACGAGTACATAAATGTTTTTTAAACGAATAACCATTTCAGTTCAATTTTTGTTTTAATAAAATGCATTAATTTTTTGAGCGAACATTAATTTTCCGTTAAATTACATTCCATAATATGCATATTATTTGTGAATCAATAGTTTTAAAATTCACATGGATCTACTATATATACATATATATATATTTATATATATATATATATATAAGTATATAACGTACATATGTATTTATGTGATTATGTGTACATTAATTATTCTGTACATTAGGGTACATATATATCTAATAATTAAAAATTGTAATTTCAAAAATATACAACCCAACAAATAATTTAATTTAATTACGTAAGTTTGTTTTTATTTTATTTTCTTATTTTTACATATTCTAAATATGTATTTGTATTGTTTGCCTATTTGTATTTTTGTTTCTCGTCATATTTTTATCGATTTTTTCTTTTTAATTTTTAGTCTTTTTTATTATTTTTTTTAAAACACATATTGTTGCATTTTTGCTTCGTCTTATACGTCAATTGTATTTTCTTTATTATTTTATTTTTTATATTTCCTATTTTTCTTAAAATTCCCATTTTAAAATTTCTTTCACACAATATCGATGATGCACCCTATAGTACTCGTATTATGTTAGTACTTTATATGAATAATTTAGTTTGGCATATCGTAATTATTAAATTAACAAATTACAACAAATATATTATAAATACTTATATAATATTGATGAATTGATGAAAATGAACTATGAATATATTATAATAATATTGTTGTGCATTATGTATGTACAAATTAAAAATTTAAATAAACACAACGAATAAATTTTCATTAAATATTAAATATTTTGTCTCACTGGACTAAAACAAATATTTAATTTAATTTGGAAAATTCCAAATATTTACAAATCTATTTATAGTATGTACCATTGTAGCTACTACATATAAAACTAAATATTACAACGCGCAATATATCTGACAAAATAATAATAACGAACATACTACCTATGAAATAAATATAACTTCCTTTGTACTTATTTATAAATCCTTGTTAAAATCATAATAAATGGTAAATTATTTTTTTTTTTAATTTATCTATTATTATTATAGATTCACAAATTCACGTTGATTTAAAATTAATTTTAATGATGATAACTATGTTCAGTTCAATTAAAAGGTACATTACCAATAACAATTATATAAAATAGAAATTAATATGCCAGCCACCAATTAATTTATTGGAATGGTCAGTGCCTAAACCAATGGTGGTTCATTTGTAACATTGTACAGTACATGCATCTACATTTCTGTACATTATATCAGTGGTACAAAAAAATAGTGGTTTTTTTTCAATTAATTAGATATTGATTTTGTGTCTTCGGTGCTTCTCCAAGTAATCCAAAATATATTTAGATACCAGTTAGACATGCTTTATGGGTGGTAATGGGTAAACGAATCACGTATTATGGCAGTAAGATCTGCAGTTTCGTAACCAGAGATTGAAATTTGGCAAATATTTATTATAAAATACTATAATTCTGAAATACTTTTTTATCTAATGACTAGTGGTGACTAGTCTGTGGGTGGTTAGCGTTTAAAAAATGCGCTACTAAAATATACAAAAAGATCTTGCAAATATTTTTTCATCAATAGATCGTAATTTTTAAAATATCGAGTAGTGTGATGACCTCCGATTGTCATTTAGTAAACTTTTTGAATGAATCGCTACCATATCGGATTGTCGAATAAAATGTCATTAAATCGAATACTCGTTTATTCGTTTTCATGAAATGATTTACTTATTGATATTTTATCGCTCCCTGTAATCTTCGTATATATGAACACTTCCCGTATAAAACTGACTAATCATTTAGATGCTATATTTTTTCACATTTTCCTTCTATTTGAAATTTATTCATTTCGTCATACCCCAACGTATTTTATAACAACTTCTTACATAACTCACATTCTATATACTTACCGAGTACGTAATACGGTCTATAGATATACATGTGTATCCTATTTATACATATACATATATATGATACTTTATACATTATAAACTTTTTCCATCCATTTCATTTCGCTTTTAAATTATTTCCCTTCACTTTGCAATCTTTGCATATATGCATCCAGAAAAGCATCATTAATCTCTTACAATATATATATATATATATACGAATTGATGTAACTCTAGATATTCTATTCACATACATTCATTTTCACCTGGTGTGCATGTATGATATATGTATGCATATGTATATTTTCAATCCTTTTATATCCTTTTAGTTATTATTAACAACAAAGATACGAATATATGTAATTAATATCTTACGTAAATTTAATTATAATATCTGTAATTGAAGAGCTTTTAATGATTGCAAAATGATCATTATATTTGATCCTCCCCTACTTATTATATGTATACATATATCCATTATACATGTACGTACATTTGTACATTTTACATATACATATATACACATATCCTATATAGGCTATCAACTTATATGTATCCCTTATATTTGCGTGTCACTTTTACTTATGTAGCGTGAGCAACTACACAACCGTACAGTACAGCCGTTCCCCCCCCCCCATCCCTCCAAGTAATGCAACACATTAATAATACGAAGGAAAACAAGAACAAGGAGTATGCCTGTGGGTAGAGCTTTATATGTGCACCATATTATATGAGACTGACTATTTGTTCAGCGAGGATACTTTGTCATTGTCATTTCCGATTACGCTTGTTCTTATTTTAAAATTGAATGTCATTCACTGTTAAAGAATCTACAGTATAAATAAATTGTTGTGAAGGTATTGACACGACACACAAAAGACTTATGAGTTGTTGTGTTCGTACTTGCCATAGTTTAAGTTGGTTTTTCTTGTTTTTTTTTTTTTCACAAAGGTTTTTCAACTTAGAACTTTGATGGATTTTCAATCATCATGAAAATAGATTTGTTTGGTTTTAAGGAGGAAGATATAGGTATATGATCGAAAATCTATCGAACAGCTTATTAAGTAGCTTTGTAAAGGAAAGACATACTTATATGTACATATATATGTAGAATGTAGCTATATAAATAGGAATCTAAATCAAAGAAGTAGTAGAAGGCTTTATTTTATTTATTAGTATGGGACTATGAACCTGATTGCTTTTGATATCGAAATAGAAATGATATTATTGATTAATAACACAAAGTACAATAAATAAAAGACAATTTTTTTTATTTCAAAATGGCTTCGTAAATTATGATGGCGCCCAAAATAAAATTCATTGTTGAATGACTACGTGATTAACTAGCACAATTAGACCATTAAATGGTCGAGGCATTTAAAACACTTCATCCAAATAGTCTATAAATGCGTTTTGAACTAAAGCAAATAAAGAATTTTAAAAAATGTTATTGGTTTAGTCGCTATCTTGGCACTTTTGCGTTCGTGGTTATTCAATTTATTTATAAAAATCAATTTCAGTGCGTATATAATGCGAGTGTAAATTGCTTTGTTCCCTTTTTGTCCTTGTTGTATTGTTTTTCT
>JANSTT010000066.1:0-36803 GCA_026745375.1 Platyura marginata
CAAATATTAAATGGACAAATCAAATATTAAATGGACATGCCCATTTTTCTGTGTTCGTTTTGGACTTACCCAATTTTTTTATTTGAAATTTTTAAAAATCCCTTTAGTCGAAATGCCATTTTAAGACTACGTTTAATGGGTATAAGAAAATACAAAAAAAGCATTTTTGACAAAATTGGACTTACCCAATTTTCGAGTGTAGCCGACGTATAGTAATTAGGTACGGTACCTACTAATATTTCTATAAAAATGCATTTGACAACAAATTATGCGATTTGTTTTTATCATCTGCTGTATAAATTATTAAAAACGTAGTTTGCCATTAATACATTTTTAAAAAAAAATTGCTCACATTTACAATTTACAAAATGTTTCCTAATATCCAATTATGTAAATGATTAAATATTTTTAGCAGACGCCACTTTAAGACATTTTTTTTTTTTAAAGAATCACTTAGCGCCATGTTCAAAAATAGTCTACAGCTACATATAATATGATTAAATCTTTTACATAGATAAATGCATGCTCTTATATATGTATGTACATACGGTAACATACAGTTTCATTTGAATATTTTTGCATATTTTTGCAGAAAATTTAGATGTACAACCCCATACAACACATACATTTTGACAATCATTCTTTTTTATGATTAAAAACGGTATAATAAGTACATACACATGAAAAAGAATATTTATTTTTTATTAAATTAAAAAATTAAACATTTAATTACTCTGCTTGAACAATTTTCCAATTAACGATTAAATTATTCTTTTTTAAAAATCAAATTTAAACTTATCAATTTAACCGGGTCACATAAATTTTTTTTTTTTTTTACTTACACTTCTTAACGATGAACTCAACCGTTTCGTTATTTATTCACCCTAATTTTATATTTTTTTTTTTTTTTTTTACACTTTTCTTGTTATACAGACACTTTTTTTTATTGAAATTATACAATTCCATTATTTCATTTGTTATTTTGTTATTCATTTTTTTTTCTCTCCTTCAAACATTGATATGTATTTGTTATACATACATATATGCATGTACCTATATACTACATAAAGTTACCTCTATGTATTTAAGAATGAGTACCTACATTACACATATATCCGCATATTTATAATCATATCCATACAAAATACTTTTCTTATTCAAACTGGGGGAGTTCCTAATTTATTTAAATTCTTATTTCATATTCATTATTGGGGAGTAAAAAAATTTAAAGTAACATAGCCTTGTATTATGTTCTATGTTGTATGTGCTTAAAGCTTAAACGATTACGACTATATGCGTTGAGTATATGTATACGCACAGTTCTACAAAAAAAAAAAAATATATATATATATATATATAGGTATACATACGTATGTATATATATGAAAAAAAAAACAATGAGTTACTGTGGCAGAGAGCTGCTATAAAATATTTTGAAATACGCAATTTTTGATAGAAATGCTTTAAGAACAAAGAAAAAAATTCTTATTTGGAAAAAAATTTAAGTACATTCTGAATAATTGAACGGGGATGGAAAAGAAAATTTAACTGTTCATCAAAGACAAGAAAATAACATTTATTATATATAAATAATATAAATTTTGTATACTTTCGTGTATCATAAGAAGTTATGTTTTATTCTGACATTAAAAATATGACAATGCTGATAACACATAAAATAAGCTTCTTAGTCCTAATTTTTACAGATTAGATTAGAGATTAATATAATTAAATTACTAATCATAATCGATAAACCAAACTATCTATTAATGTTACTTCTGTCTATTCAGCACTATTTGCTATAATGACTATTCAATTTGCATTGTAGGAAAAGGAAACCCGAACAACCAAAAATTGTCTTAATAAAAATTGGCCATATTAATGTCACACAGATTTTTACATGATTCTACGTATAAATTTATTTATTTTTTCGTCACGAAAATTGTCATAAAAGTTAAAAAGTATTTAGTATTTAATGACAAAATTATGTATAAAAGATAAAAGAATAAGGATAAAATGTGACAAAGACGGAAGTCATGTTTCCTGTCAACAAATTTGTCATCATTTTTTTTAGAGAAGATATTTATGTCCAAAAGAAAAGAAAAACGTTACAGTATAACCTTTAAACGGACACTTGGCTCACCGGTGAGTTTTTATGTGTTTCAATTGGCCTAGGAGCCACACCTTTAAAGTTATCAAACTGGGTGTCGGTAACATCTCCTAAATATATGTTTTGAGTGTTTTTATCAAATCTAACATTCTTAGAGGTATTAAAAATGCCAGTAAATAGGCTGTGAATTACTGTACCCCATTGTCGGACACTTTGCTCACCGGTGAGCCACCATTTCTTCCATACAATTTATATGGAGAACTCAATTTTGCCACGCCCCCCCCAAGCGTGTATTTTGTTGCATGTCAGACGTGCGATAGAAATAACTGCGAATGTGAATTTACCTAAAAATGGCTTATTGACTCCGCGTCGATAAGTACCGTATTGAGGTGTTATAGTGCTAGTGTTTTTGGTGATAAAAAAATTGTTTTATGTGGTACAAATATATTTTTGGCCATCGTTTCTCACGTGGAGAACAAGTTTTTCACCTATTTACTTGAAAATCCGCCATAAAAATTGAGTCTTCTATACAAAATGTATGGAAGGAATTGCGGGTCACTAGTGAGCCAGTGTCCGACAAAGGGGTGTAAATATGCTGTCCACACAAGGGATTAATTAAAAAAAAACAATTTGATAGGTTTTATGTACATTTACATGACAGGAGAGTTATTGTTATATTTTTTGTTCATCTGACATTTCTTAAAATTTGTATTTATTATTGAAGTTTTTGTTTTTCAAATATTTAAATTTTTACGAACAAGCTAGTTTTTCAATGTGACCGCCTTAGTTATATGACTAAATGAATTACTTTATAATTAAAATAATTACACCGCCAAACTACACCAATGAACACACAAAACACACAAAGAATCTGTGAAGTTCTGTTAAAGAAAGAGAATACAATACAAAACTAATTTTTTTTTATAAAAAAAAAAAGGAAAAAAATAAAGCTCGCTTCTTATATAAATTAAGAGACAATTGACTTTTATGCCAAATTAACTTAGTTTTAAAGCAAGAACAAAGTTCAGAAATAGTTAGTTGGTTCTTGGTTAAAAACCACTTAGCCTCGCATTATATAGAAAATAAAGTGTTAAAGAAAAGCACTTAAGCTCCGTAACGCAGATGTGAATTTCTGCAATTATTTTCTCTAAAGAAAGTGGGTACCTCTATTACTCGTCGTATACACTACATATACATATATAGACAAATATATAATATATCCATATACATATATACATATATGTATACATATGTAATTGAGCCAATGTGCGAAATGAAAATAACTATTATACATACTTTATACATATACATATACAGGTAATATAACCTATATAAAAGTGCAGCGACTATAATAGAACTGCTAAGATCTATACAATCTGAAAGGTTATTTTCGAAAGGAAACTCAATTATAAACGTATAATGAGGAAATGTGCAAACAGTAGGTAGTTTGTACTTTTTATGTGGTGCGGAATTCATTAAAATAATTTAAATTAATTGGTATTGAAAGTTCTTTGAAGTGTACATTGCGAAAGGATAATTATAAACTTAAATTAAAAGAAATCTCTTTTTCCTTTCGTTTCTTCAGGTAAAATTAATGACATATTTAATTAGACTATAAATGGGTTATTAGGTTAAGGATCAATTCAATAAATGACTACATCTCATGGTTTTAACTATTTAAGATTATTAAATTCTGGGTTAAATTAAAACTCCATCTACTTATTCATTAATGGAGTAGGCATATCCTACTTTAGAGAGTTCCTCATCCACCATTTTTTTTTAAATAAATTGCTTCAATATTCATGCGATGTAGCCTTAACCCTTACATAATAAATTTTAACATCTATATCGAATATCTAACCAGGGCCAATGCTCACACTTAATCTGAAATCCTGGCATTCTTATATGAATTACAATGAAAAGTACTTTTCTAACACCAACTATATAAATCACCGTATTGGCAGATCATTAATTAAGGCTCGTTTTAAAAAAAAAATCCCTAAGACATTTTCCTATAAACGAATAGTCGGTGTTTATCTTGGCAGCGGGTAGTACGGATTCGACTTGAAAAAAGTAGGTTACATTTCATTGTACCTTACATCATAGGTACTTTAAAAAATTGTCTACAAGATTAAAAACAAATTAGAAAGTCAAATACAGTTGTCTCTTGGTTATATTTACCCATCAAATGTCAGGACTTGAAATATAATTGAGAGTAAAAAAAAGAAACAGGGAGGAATTTGGAAATTTATTTATGTATATTTAATGACAATTTATCATCTTTTAAACATACATGGAAATGTAGTTGTCTACTTGTCTGGTACTAACAAAAACAATAACCGTTCAAAAATTCAGCAAGACAATGAAAATACAATGCAATTTCTTACTTTGCTATATAAAAATCGAATTCTTGGAAAAAACAAGACACCCTAACATTTTTGGTGATTTTTATAATAAATTTTAATTTTACAATGGTCCTGGATTTTCATATGTCGCGCATATGTGTGTGTTGTAAATATAACTGAGTGGATACTATTGGATAGTAAATATAACTGCGATTAAGGTATCAAAATTCGCTTGGTGTAAATATAACTGAGTTAAAAATTGGTTCAATAAATATAACTTTAAATTTTAATACAAAATTGTTGGGATATATATATCCAAGGGTAAATATAATTAAGTATAAATATAACCGAGAGTCTACTGTATTCCATTTTTATGTTCAATTGATGTTGACCATCTTTTTTTTACGGAAGTAACAACTCAAATGTTTTATCACAATTTGCCGCTTTATCTGAATAATAAATGAATATATATATTTTCATATAAGAACACAAATGCTTACCTACTTCTTAAAGACAGATTTGTAATTGTATTTCCACATAACGTTATGATAATGATACATTTTCGTATGTACCTATATAGGTACATTTATTATATTAGGAACAGGTGCTAAATATATAACAGACACATGACATGAAGTGAATTAAGATGAAATTACTTTAAACCAATTGAAATATCTCTCATCTTAGATCATAAAGACTATAAAGTTGAAGATGACGAATTATTTAAAATATTTTTTCTCTTCCCATCCCCCCCTAATTACAGATCTGCTACCATTATCACTTATCTTTCTCTAATTAGATATACGCAGTCATAATTATTGTATTAAACAATATGATAAATACCTAGTAAAAAGCATTTATGATTCACCAATGATATTCAATTTAGTATAACTGAAGCATTTTAAGCGACTACATCGAACATTGACATTGTATTTGTTCTTGGCTGAGCCTGAAGTGAGGGTGCCACCTTTTAATTTACTTCTAATTTGATTTTCCTTCGTGTGGTAATTTGTCAAAATGCCAGGTGAGTTAGATTTGAAAATGGGTGGAAAAAAAAAACATTTTCAAAATTTATTTGGGAGTGTAGCATATTGTTCCCCGGTAGCAGTAGGTAGTTGACGTGAGCTTCGAGAAAATTATTTTAATTAAAATTTATTCGGGTGCAGATATAAATTATTTTGTTGCATTGTTCTAGAAGATACCTACAACTGTACCTATGTATACCATACAGTTACATATATGTGTATGTATACATTACATATTACATAAAGTGAACAAATATTTTCTGTGAATGTGTTTTATAAACAATTAGTGGGTATATGCCATTATTAGTATGTTGCAGTAAATGCATTCCAAGGACATAGTCAAAATTAATTAAATTTGTTATTGCTTATACTAAAATATTTAAAAAATACTACATAAATATGTACCTACTATTAGTTACAATATAAGTGATTATAATATGCATGATTAAAAGTTTTGCAATATTTACTTTGACCATGGAATTATTTTTAGCAAAAGATAAAATTTCATATTTTATTCGTTATCTTATCTTTAACTTAAACAAATATTTTTTGAATTTAATATTACTTATGTAGGTAGTATACATACATTTGTTTGTATATAAAAACTTGAGGGAAAAATTTGGTTTTTGTTCAAAAAATCTTATAATAAATCAATTTTAAGACTGCCATTTTAAAACTAAACGAAAGACTTAAACGGTAAAATAATATTTTTTTACAATATTCAAACAATATTTAAAATTAGGAATATTTAACTTAAGCCGTTTTAATTATCAATATGGATGTATTGTACTAATATAATAGACAAGTACGTATAAAGCCCAGTGACGTAGCGTGGATTTTATTTTTGTCTATGCAAAGATCTCTGAAATTCCGTTATAAATACAATTTTATTTGAAAAAATGCCTTTATTTTATGAGACAAAAAAATTGAAAATAAAATTTTAATTTAAATAAGATCACTGTTATAAAAATTTTTCCACAATTGAAGGGATCATGCTTAAAGTAAAATTTCAGAGACAATTTGCATAGGAAAAAATTAAATTGAAAACCAAAAAAATTGCCGCTTTCATATAAGTACTATACATATAAATTTTGCATGAAAAGCTTCAGCTAAACGTTTGTAGAAAAGCATATTTTACACATCCATTATATTAATGCATCCATGATTATCAATGTCTATATCTAACCGCAAGAATGTTATAAGCGACAAAAAAACGACTAATAAATGTAATTATTATATAAAAAATAAGCATTAATTGCATAACATTACGATAATCTTACCGCTATCCCTCATTTGTACGCTTTTTGAAACATTCTTGCGATCAAGTAAACATAACTTTTACGAAAAATTAGAGTTTATCGCTCGCTCATCATTGAAATTATAAAACGGTGTTGTTATAAGCGACTTGTTATAAAATAACATTAATATTTGTGTGTGTTTATAATAGTTGCTGTAACGATCGTATGGAGCTTAGTGTACAACAGAAAATTGTGCTTATTTTACACGGATTTAATTTTACTGTCTACAATTCTTAGAAGTTTTCTTATAAAAGTATCCAGTGACGATAGTTTAAATTATTTAGATTATTGACATTATTTACATACATATGTACATAAAATTTAACACTTTCTTGCTGTTACAACAATTGAGTCATCATAATTATAATTTAAGTCCTTTAGAGAAGAAGAAGAATCACAAAATCAAAATTATTTAATTTAAGCGGAAATACCGAATCTTCCTAATTAAATAATAGAGGGTCAATATTACATAATGTATCTGCAAAAAATTACACAATTACATAATTTAATTACAATAAAGAACAATTGTTAATTCTACTAAAAAAAATATTATTATTTTTGATCTTTTAATTAGCAAAAGCATTTTTTCCAGAGAAATTATGTACATACTTATTGCCATGTGATAGATATACAAATACATATATGTACGTACATACTTACTTTATATAAATATATATATAAGCTCATAATTTTTATAATAATTACCTACATTATATTTCTTATCTGTAGAAAAACTGATTAAGCAAGCATTATTTATAGTCTGATTTCTGATATTTATAATGCACTAAAATGATGTTAAGACACACACTTTATCGGTTACAGATATAATTATTTTTTTTTTCTGTTGAAAAGGAAAACCTTTCGATAAGGAAAACAATCAAAATTAAGACTTTGTTGTTAATTTATTTGCACTTTGCTATTATTATTAAGAAGATTTACAGGTACGGTTCAACGGTTGATTAAAAAATTATTAAATCTCCAAATTATACATAGGTACTAATTGCACAACATATACAGAGGGTGTCCCGAACTGAGATGATAATCCGTTAAAAGGTAATTTCTTGGTATATTCCATGATAAAAAACGGAAGGAGTTGTATATGTAATATGCAAAAGGGGGGGGGGGGGGAAAAAATGCCATCTAGAAAAACATTAGACCTAGTTGTTTAGTATTGGCCTAAATCTGGTATATGACGACAGTTCAGTCCAAACACACAGAGAAACAAATATTAAATAGTTGTTTTCAATTCTTATATAATAACTATTAATATTTGTTAATTTTAACTATTTATTTGTTACATTTACTAACTATTCAAACAATTCTATTCAAATTCTATTCAAAAATGTTATTGAATATAACTATTTTCGATATAGTTATTTGTAAATAATATTTAAGTCAAAAAATTATGGAAATAACTATTTATTTTTTTCCGAGTGTCGCAAAGAACAAAAAAAAATCAAATTTAAATATTAAAATGTTTTCTTTTCAATTATTTCGGCACCTCTAATTGACCGGTGTCCTCCGACAAATTTGCTTTTTATTCATATGGTAGGACCGACCCCGAGTAGGTATACAATATTTGATATTCGTTCGGTTTAGTGCAAAAATCTTATTTGACAATATACACTGTTGAAAATATTAGTCTAAATATAAGGTCCACAATTTTAAAATAAATTAGAAATAATTGTCTTTATACGAAGTAATTTACATTAAAAATCGTTTACATTTACATGAAGTGACCGACATAATAGTAAATTTTATTTTTTACACCAATATTTTTAACTGTGTAGTTGCAATTTAGTTGATTTAGCTACATAAATAAGTCAGGGCGTACAATTATGGTCGCAAATCACGGATTTTGACTTAAAAATCGTTATCGGTTATATTAATTTTACGTCTGTCAAATACTCATAAGCTCACGAGGTTGTGAGATAAAATTTTGGCTGACCTTGAACTTTTAGTCATAATATTGTGAGGCACTATTGTAATACTGATTTGTTTATCTGTAATTTCTTTAAAGGAAAATAGAACACTTGTGTAATTATAATGTTTCCACAATAACAACGACTGATTTAAACTTTTCCATTACGACCAAAACAATATATAATAAAAAATTTCATTTGTCACAATAATTAATTATTTTCTAATAACAACAACAATATACTGTTAAAACGAAACGGTTGCAAACATTTATACTGCGCATTCGCGTTATTTTGTGCGGTTCGTAAATTTGTCACATTACATGATTTGTGACCCCGAATTTGACTTCAGTTAACTTTTAATATGGTATTTTTTGAAAATATAACTTAACTTTTACAAAAACTACTTAGTAGGTCGTGTCTTTGGGAGATGCTACACAGGGATTCATTCGACCGGTAAGTGTCAAAATTTTCAGACTAAGTGGGGAAACTGGTGTAGTGAGGTAAGGGACGTGTTGCACAGAAAAATTTTACAGATATCGGCGCAAAAATGACATATGTCTACTAATACATGTAATTATGCCAAAAAGAATCCGCCTGTGTAGCACCTTTATGTCAAAACTATGTCACATAATGAAGACCAATGAATCCCTGTGTAGCATCCCACTTTAGTAGCAAAATAACAATTTTATTTCAAATCGATAAGTATCTGCTACCTACTATACTCATATTAAAAATGTTGTTTTGTGCATACATTTTGTTGCAGAAAATTACATGCATTTTAAAATAAAAAGATAAAAATTAAATTGTCTAATTATAAGTAATGTAATTACTTTATTATGTACTTGTGTAGATAATTACATGAAAAATATAATTATTTTATAAGCCATACTAAGTTACAATTTCCATTCAGATTCTCCCCCACCAATTGGATTTTTGCCTACTTTTATGCCTGGTGGTTATAGTCCATCTCCATACAATAATATGGGTGTTCCGCCACAATATATTTCTGGTGTGGATTTGTCATATCCAATGCCACAAACCACCCAACCCGGCGTTTATCCAGATTTATCCGCATCACCAACTGATAATACAAGTTTTTCAAATGTTGTTTATACAGGATTTGATTCGTTCGGTAAGCTTTATTTGCAAATTATATTCATTCGGTTTGGGGTTGTTTGATTGTTAAACGTTTTTTTTTTTTTTTTTTTTAGTTAACTTCGGCAATATAATTTTAATCTTTACTAAATTTTATTATCAATGTATGGGTGTTTTAAATATAATTTATATGAAAATTATCATGTTCTCTAAAAAAAAATCTATAGTATATAATCCAATTGTAGGCAAAATTAATTGCATGTTATGTAATACTAACAAATGTATCAGTGTAGACTGTAGACTGTAGGCTTTAGGTATTTTATTTTAATAGAATAGGTATCCATATTTATAAGCATAAAAATTTCGAAATATTATTTTGATTTTGAGTTTTGATTTGACCTATGTATGTAAATAAACTGGAGCTTTGAATAGATTCTGGCCTAGAATGTGGACCCCTTCCTACACATAATCGATACATGTTGACACTTCAAAAAATATAAGAGTTGAGCGCGTGCTACACATACGTAGGCATGTAAGGGCACACACACACACAGCACAACACAACACAAGCCATTAAGAAGAATATACTTACAAATCTAAGTAGATTTTTGAACTCCAAACTTTAAAGCTAATGAATATTGCACGTTTCGCTGAGATAGCAGAAGGTGCAAATTGCACCGTGCAATGAAACAGGAGTTCCAACTGGCATTTCATGGACCTAACCATTCAATCTAAATGTTATTTACAATTTCTCAAATAATAAAATATCAAAAAAACAACTAATCAGCAATATTTCTACATTCACAGGTTACAGTTGGCAGCACATCTATCCGGATGTCCCATTTCCCCATGAGAAAGCGGTTCGCGCTGGACGCGATGCCGACGGTGCTGTTATCTATGTTGGCCGAAGTTTTCACGAAGGAGACATGCTTCCTGCCAAAGTAATTCCCGATCGAGGTGTAGCGTATGTTTCGTTCAATGGCGAAGAAATTCCAAAGGATGATTATGAAATTTTGCGAACCGGAGATTTTGTATGGGAATTTGCAACAAATGGGGAAGTGCCCGTTGGTGCATTAGAAGCGGGCCGAACATCGGACGGTGAGAAATTATATTTTGGTCGATGTTTACATGAAGGAACCCAAACACCCGGAAAGGTATCCGCTTTTTTATTTAATTTATTATCTTATTGTGTAATATTGACAAATTATTCTCCTTTTAGGTTCAAAGTAGCCATGGATGTCTATACATTCCATTCAATGGCGAAGAAGTTAGTATTGCCGAATATGAAGTTTTGGTATTAAAATAAACAAAATAATTTAAATTATTCTATTTTTACCGGTTTTTATTGTTATTACTCAAAATTTTTAAAATATTATTGTCATTAAATTTGAAGTCTGCATATATACAAATACAATATATAAAATGGTCTTTCTAATTTAATTTGTATATTGATTACTTGGAATTCAGCCAGAAGAAAATTCTTAAATTGCTTTTGGTAGAAACATTAAAATAAATAATTTTTATTGTTCAAAATTCACATTATATAACATGAGGAGTGAATTTATTTATATATAAAAAAATTGTGTCCTCCATTTTTCAACGGATATGCAAAACGTGATGAAAATTTTTAAGGAAAATAATAAATTCAAAACACTGACTGTAAAGCTGTCGTTCTCATACTCCATTTATGTATTTTGTTTGTTTTTCTCTGAAAATTGAGTTTTCAAAATTGATTTTTGATTATTTAATTAAAATACGGTGAGTTAATACCTTAATTTGTCATCTATTTTTTTGTAATCTAGGTCACTGTTTAATTTCCGACAATATACATATACATTATACACTAATACAGGTATTCCAGGTGAATAAAGTATTGAAATGTGTTAATATATAGTTTAAATTTAAAGATTATTTTACTCTAATTTGTGCGGAAAATGTTTTAAAAATTAACATATGAATTATTTTGTAGTAAAAAAATAAAAAAAATTGAAAATCCACCTTGAGCTATTCCGTCTTTGGAGAGTTCTTTTTAGTGTATTTATATTTTGTTAACTTGATCTACTTACTTCTTTTAACCCAGGACCCAGATCATAGAAGCAAGTTCCGCCCTACTGATCACTAAGCTCCAATGTTGTTCCTTGACACAAATTTCTCTTTCACGTGTTTCTGAGTCTATCTGAACGAACCTCTATTGTTCTGAATATTCTCAAAAAGTATATAGAATTCATAACAACTTCTTTTGATTTCCTTTCTTACTTACTTTCTTCCTTATGATGAAAACAATGCAAACATGAATAATAATTAGTTAACTAATTAACTAATTACTAATTTAATAAAAAACACGTTCCAAATTTTTTTGAAAGAGTTTTCTTAAAAAGTAAAGGTACAATCTTCCTCTTTTCAAATATGTATTTATATGGTAGATTTCGGTATTTTTTCATTTTGGTTAAATTTATTTTTTGTAAACACTACAAAAGGTCCCATCGAGAAGCAAAATCCCCTTTTTTTGTGTCCGGTCGTCTGGGTTTTAGCCGGCAAGGAAAATTTGACTATTCGACTCGAAAAATCGTATTTGTCATACTGTTTAACCTTTAACGTCTTTAACTTTAAATGTTGTAAAATCAAAACCAATCAAATGTTATATTATTTCTTATGCGCTTACTTTTATTTTATTTTTTTAAAGAGAATAATTATAGATTAATTGAAATTAAAAAAAAAGCCAAACTCATTTGCCAAAAATATTTAATTTTACATATCCCTTACATATGGCTGCGTACATAAAATGTGTACGTGCATTGAACTTGTAAACCCAGTTGGCATTAGCGGTGTCATATGACATTTTATTGTTTATAAATTTACTGATACGATTGAGAAAGCCATTATATTTATATACAAAGACAAAAGATATAATATCAACTTTAATTTTTTTTGGTTGATATTTCTGTATTCAAAACTTTTATGAATGTTACTAAACAAAAGTCGTTAAAAAAACGCACCCCTTTTAATTTTACTTGTCCTCTTGTACAGTATGACAAATACTATTTTTCGAGTCGAATGCATAAATTTTCCGTTCTGGGGATAAAAAGGGAATGTTTCTTCGTGAGTGGACCATTTGTTTGCAGAAAATGAATTTAACCTGAATGAAAAAATACCGAAACTAATCATATATATATATGGAAAGAGAAAAAATGTTCAAAATTCTACGATGAATTTTCCGTGATGAACGGTAACTTTTTGCCGCTCATGAAAACTCGTTCAACAAATTTTTGTAACCGCTTTTTTATTCCAATTACACATCGACGTCTGTATAACTCGCAACATTTAGAGAAGGACATATAAATTGATATAACTAGTATGTTAGAGCGAGAAAAACGTTTTATTGGTGGACTTTACTGTTGTCAAAATTAAATAAAATTATTAATTATTTCATGTTTTTCTAATTAAAAATTGCTAAAAATTGTTATCCTATTCCGAAAATCCGTAATTAATCCGGTATTTAGTATCTCAAATACTATTACTGTTAGTATTGAGTAATTGGATTCGACAAGAGTACCGATTGTTCTATATCAGGTACCCAAATACTGTACATTACTAAAAGGCATCGTAAATACAAAGAGAAAAGATAAAATATAAACTTTAATTCTAGCCCAAACTATTGGGCAATGAGTGATTCCGATGATGACTGGTTTGAAAAGGACATTGATGATTTTAAAGTTGATAAATTAGAGAGCAACGTTGAAAATGTTTCGTTCAGTGAAACGAAACCTATTGGACAATTTTCCGGTGGACCATCCGGTGCATTTTTTGATTCTGGTGAGTTTGGCATAATTCTAGCTAATATTGAATGGTTTAAAATGTTTAGTTTCTTTATAGATTATGGTGGTAATTATAATAAACCCACAAATTCAAACAAAACCAAAACAAATACAGACCAAAAATCAGACTCCAAATCAAATGATGTGGATACACGTGCAGTACAAACAATTTCTTATAAGAAATTAATTTTTATTATGGAACTATCTCCATTGAACATATTCTTAGAAATACTACAGCCAGATTCAGGATTTATTGAAACAATAAATCGGCCTACCGTTTCAAAGTTGGTGATTGGTCTGACATTAAAAGCAATCGCCCGAATAGCAACTCTGCCACTTAATGAACACAAAAAGTGCCTTTTAAGTGAAATTTCCGATGCCACAAACTATTGGAAACAGATTGAAGTCTATTTGAGAGAATCGGCAAATGATCCGAAATCGAGTAAGGATAAGAAAAAACTGGTGCCATCCAATGACAAAGAACTATGGGAAAATGTTGTGCTACTCTGTCGGAATATTGTTCGGTATTTTAAATTGCCTGATGATTTTGTAGACAATGTTAAGAAAATTATTGTCGCAAGTAAACCGCAAAAAAATCTATCCCAGTACATAGATGCATTTGATGAAATTCAAATACTGTCCAATGATGAGATTCTATCGAAAAATATTTATCCAACATTGGATGAACTAAAGGCTACAGCTCCAGTTATTGTCAAACCAAATATTATAAAAGGTCAATATGGATCTGTTTCAGAATATTTAGATGTTCACATGACACTACTTCGGGAAGACTTTATTTCACCATTACGCGATGGAATTGCTCAATTGAAATCAGATTCCGATGAATCGTTGAGATCAAACAATAATGTTAAAGTGTATCCGAAAGTTCGAATTATAACAAAGCAAAAAGCGTTCAGTCGCAGTCACAAAGGAGAATATTTAATGGTCGATCTAGAGCCGGACAGCCGTGATTCAAATCAATTGAAATCAAGTAACAATGGCCTTGTATTCTCTAAAAAACTTATGTACGGTTCTTTATTGCTGTTCACACAAACTCAAAACTTTGACGATATGGTACTGGCCGTTGTATCTAATCGGGACAATGAAGAACTTAATCAAGGATTTGTTAGTTGATTTTCTCACTATGTTGATAAAATTTAAAATTTAACCGAATTTTCCTCAGATCCAAATTGAAATTATAAAAACCTACAACATAACGACATTATTCGATAAAGATTTTATAATGCTAGAAAGTGAAGTATACTTTGAGCCATACCATCAGGTTTATCGAGTTCTAAATAATTTTACGGAAGAAACGTTTCCGTTCAGCAATTATATCATTAGTATTGATGTTAGTATTGTTGTTGTAACTATAAATATGCTCCGGTAAGCTTTTAAATTTCAATATAAATAAAAATATGTTTTAGCCCACTCATTCGTATCCTGGTTATTTTGCCTCCGCAGGAAAACTGATTTATTCGCACAAGAAATTTGCGTTAGATATGCGTAATACAGGCTCATGGCCAACCGCGCCGCAATTCCGCTTAAACGATAGCCAATTGGAAGCGGTAAAAAATTCGTTGACCACAAAATTTTCCCTAATTCAAGGACCACCCGGTACGGGAAAAACATTAATTGGCCTAGAAATGGTATCGATACTGTTGAAAAATACGGACGATCAAATATTGGTTATTTGCAATACAAATCATGCTCTCGATCAATTTTTAACCGGTGTACTGAAATTTACCAATGACATTGTTCGAATTGGTAATCAATCGAAGAATGAGCTACTCGATCAATTCAATGTTAAGCAATTGACGGAAAATGCTGTCGGCGATAAACGAATGAAAAGCTGTTTTTACAAAGTGAAATGTGAGTATGCTGAGCTAATGGGACGCTTTGAAGAATGTCAAAGTAGATTTGATAAAAATATAGATAGAAAAACAAATGAAGTGGAAATGTTGAAGATTCAAGTAATTATTTTCTAAATTATCCAGATAAACTATAAATTACTCCCAATTTTTGTAGGATAAATTACGTTCCATAACTAGGAAGCAAGAAGAGCTGAAACAAATTTCTGATTTTTATGTTTTAAAATCAAAACGTGTAATTGGCATGACCAGTACATGTGCGGCAAGATGTAATACGTTACTTCATCTTCTTAAAACTCCAATTGGTAATAAGGAAACTAGTTTTTTTTTTTTTAATTTTTTTTTTGATACATTTTGTCTTCAGTTTTTGTTGAAGAGGCTGCTGAAATCTTGGAATCGCACATTGTTGCCGCACTGACTATAGAAACGCAGCATGTGATATTAATAGGTAATTAGTAATTGATTTTTATTTATTTCCCTTTATAAGGAGGAGGAGGAGGAGGATGACACTTATGGATACAAAGTCATGACAAATTTCGTCTTAAGTGGGCAACTATCACCCATTATTAACGAACTGTTTGAAGTTATCTAGAATGTTTACTGCTTATGAACAGGGACTAGGTTTTAAAGGCTTAAGGACAGCTCACCCAAAGGTTTCACCAATGTTCACAATATTTTATATGTATGGACAAATCCTAAGTTACTATAAATAATATTGAAATTTCACCCTTCATCTGTTAGTTTCAAAACCGACCCTATAAATATCTAAATGTCTTTGACTCATTAATGATCAATTCAATGTTAAGCTAACTGTGTCCTTAATATTACCATTTAAAGGATTTCTTAAAAATAGTTTCCCATCACTAAAATACTTAATTCCCTTTTTCCCATGCTACTGATTAGTTAACACAAGAAATCACCATGTGACCATAGGAGTTAATCCTGATAATTCCCACCACGAATCCTCACCGCTATGTTGTGACTTCATTAAAATTCCAATTCAATTGTTATAATCCAAGCTGACAACAAATGTTACAGCACTACAGCACTAGAAAACTACTGCAGTCGAATCACTTAACAGTTCGGCAGACGAGTGTAAACTTCGGATATTTGAGAGAAAAATATTCGGCGCTAGAAGGCTAGAAAACGTCGAATACACAAGAAGAACTAACTGCGACCTTAATGACTTGATCGAAATTGAAAAAAAATTGTTAGATTCGTCAAGAGTCACAACAAATCAGGTGGGCTAGACAATTTAACCGAATGGATGAAAATCAAGCGCAGAAACGAATATACTGCAGTAATCCAATGTATATTAGGGCAAGGGGGCGCCAAAGATCCAGTTGGTCCGATAACCTAGAGAGAGAGAGAGAGAGCTACGCACACTAGAGATGCAGAATTGGAGAACGTGTACAAAGGATCGTACAGTTTGAAAAAACCGTCCCACTAATACTTAAGGAAAATAATCACAGATCCTTATTCCAAATATTTCCGTTCAAAAGACAGCAAAATCTAAATCATCTGATTAATTTGTAATATTAAAAAAAAAAATTCATTCTACAGGGGACCATCAACAACTTCGGCCATCGACAAGTGTCTACAAATTGGCGAAAATCTACAAAATGGACATTTCACTATTTGAACGTATGGTCAATAACAACATTAATTGTCGAACATTAAACGTTCAACATCGTATGCGTCCGGAAATTGCCAGTTTACTTCGGCCAACCATTTACAAAGAGCTTCTAGATAACGATAATGTTTCGACGTATTCCAATATTTTGGGTATCGAAAATAATTTATTGTTTTTAAATCATTCGCAGCCAGAGAGCAAAGTAATATTGTTGTCATACAGTCGTATCGTACAAATTTGTGTTTAGGGAATTGATCTGTGCTTTGTTTCTAGGATGCTGATGAGACATCCAAAAAGAATGTATTTGAAGCGCAATTTATTGTTGCTTTTTGCAATTATTTGATATTGCAAGGATACGCACCCGAAGATATAACCATACTGACCACGTACAATGGGCAATTATTTCAATTTTCTCAGGTATGAAAATAAATATTTAAAAACAAAAATTATCCTCAAACTTAATTCAACTCCTAGGAACGTCGAAAATATCCAAATCTACGTAAAGTTAAAATAACCGTTGTGGATAGTTATCAAGGCGAAGAGAATAAAATTATTTTATTGTCGCTGGTTCGAAATAATTCATCAAATAAAATTGGATATCTGGCGCAGAAGAATCGTGTCTGCGTGGCCTTGTCTCGGGCTAAAGAAGGCTTTTTCATGATGGGCAATTTAGATTTACTGTCGAAAAATAGTAGCATCTGGAAAGGTATACAAAATGAATTGGTCAAACAGCAAGCGATTAGCGATGAACTGTCGTTGCGATGTCAAACACATGGAAATGTTACAAAGGTAAATTGTGATTGTGTTTTTGTTAAGATTTGTTCTTCTATAGAAGTCTCTGAATCCGATTAGCACTATATTCACTAAATAGAAACGCATTTTTTTGGTGGCTGCTATCATTTTGCATCAGTTATTTAGATATTTTATTATTTTTATCATTGTGTACGGTTCCTTATGGGGTACACTGTATATCCGAAATGAAAAGAGACTGACACGACAGCATTCATCAAACCGGGGTTGTCAAAAGATCGACTAAAGCTGATGTAGCTATCAAACAAAGACAGACCAATTTAAGAAAATGTGAAAAAAATGTGAACTCACCGGTCACTGTACTCTTATCGAAGACATTCCTTAGGATTCCATATAGTCGAATCAAATTCAAGAATTCGATTACAAAGATAGGGACCAACAAGGTACAAGACTACTTGATCCAATTTCATGATAAAACTTTTGTAGTGTACAATGGATCCAATCTACTAGTTTTTATTCTACCAACGTTCAATAATTAATAGAAATAAAAACTCAGTGAACACAAAAAGCAATTACCACCACACACGATTGTTGCTTTGGTGAACGTAACCCATGGATGGATATTTTTGAACATTTTTGATAACAGAATTGTAATCAAAAATAGATTATCTCGAGTATTTTAGTATACTGAACGGTAATCAGTTGTCCACAGACACACCTAAATTGTTGTGACAGAAATGTGACAAATTTGTCACTATTTGTTCAAATTTGTGACATTTCTACTTTATCAACAAGAAAAATCACAATTTGAGTTCTGTACCTTATCAAAATTGTGGGAACTGGTATAAACCCACGACTTATATGTTTAGTTAGAATTGTTAGAGGCATACGACCAGTGTTCGCTCTTTCTACTTTAATTTTTTTGTTCTAAGGACTCCCTACCTTGAGTCCACGCGAGGAATCCACGTGACTTATCGGTATATTTGAGCTTCCTTCCGGCCTGTATCACAATAATGTTGTACAATTGTAATATTTAAGTCCACTTAACAAAAACTCAGGGCGTCTACTCTGCTAGCCAGTTCGTCGAGCTCTTCCCATCTGCTTCTTGGTTTCCTCCATGCTTAACTTGATGCCCGTTCTTGGCTCAACGAACTAATCAAGCTAATCAATGGTTGGCGGAGGGATATTTTATCAGAAATCGATACAGATTTAGATTTAGATTTAATAAATAATTGACAAATCATTATATGTACAGTCAAACCTGCTTTTGTGCGGTCTGTTATTTGCGATTTTTTTTTTACCCGATATCGACATAGGGATATAGATTTAGATTTAGATTTAATAAATAATTGACAAATCATTAATCATTATTTATGTACACTCTAAATCTGTTTTTATGGTCTTTTTTGTGCCATTTTTTTTATCCGGTCCCTATTCACCACACAAAAAGAAGGTTTGACTGTACATACTATAATTAAAGCGACCGATGGGGACGTTAAAAACCTTGGCTATGGAGTATCTGTGGTAAATTTTGTAAAATAAAGAAAGTTCCTGGTGCGTATTTTTTATTTCAATTGAAATATTACAATATTAAAGGGGAATTGGATCGCATTTCTGGATACGGCAAGAGGCATTTAAAGACAAAATTAATTGGCAAAAGGTAGCAATAGTAATATTACATAGATTACAAAAAAAAAACATTTTAAAATTGCCAAAAATTAATTACGTATGTTTAGATTTAAATCAACGCTCCAACGTTACTGTAAATTCTCATGTACATAATGTCTAAATAATACCAAACAAAAATATTAATTAATTTTTTTTTATAGCAAATCTATTGCAGGAACACGACCGCGTTTCTTTTTAATCAAAAACTTATCTTTAATATGCGTTTTTATTGACATAATTTATTATGATAAAGTACCATGAACGCGATATCTTTAAGTACGGTAAAGTCACCTAATGACACATTTATCACATTTTCCTTAGAAAATTATTTTTCGATTCAATAAAAATACTTTTCCTATGACTGTAGAATTGTAGATGTTAAACTTTATTAATGTGTCATTTAATAGCGAATTCTATATATGGTAAATTAAAAGAAATCGTCAATTTAAAATAATTAAAAATATAAAATTGTCTAAAAATAATTTTTGTATTCCATAGATCAAATCAGCATCAGAGTTTGATATGGTAAAATATGGTGGATGTCAATATAATTGCAACATACCACTGAGTTGTGGTCATCTGTGTAGTTATTTTTGTCATACAAATATGGTTGAACATTACTCGAATTGTGAGTGTAACACAGGAGCTTAAAAAAATAAAAAATTATACACATAAGCTGGTGCATTGTGCAATGTGCAAATGCATACATATTTTCTATTTTGTTTAAAGTTATTCATATATGTAATATGATTGTAATACAAGACCAAATGACAGAAAAAAAAATTTAATTTTGAAATGAAAAATAATAAATTTAAGATTTTCAAAATACAAAAGTTCTTATTGAGCACAAGAGATCATCAATAACAACGGAACAAATATCGAACCTTGTGATAATTGACCAACTCTTATATATAGAATTGTATGTTCGTTCAACCTCCCTAAGGAAAGGTGGGATAAGTTTTGTAGAACTACAAAAACCATGTAGGGGAATTACGACCTGAAGAAAATAAAAAACTTATTCAAACTTAGCAGGGCACAGTGTAGAACGGCAGTAGGCATCTATACTGGTCAATGTCTAACGGCAGAGTATTCATGCAGGCACTAGGTACTCCCAAGAATTCGGAATAAAAAAAACACTAGACCATCTCCTCTATTCTTGCGCCGCCCTTGCGAGGACGAGGCACACAACTTAGGTAACATAGGTAATTGCAAGTGGTAACCCTATGAACACTAGATGGTCTGCGAGGCACAAAGGTCGCCACCACTACTAATTAACTATATTTAGAATAGGGGTCCAAATTAGATGCCTACAAACTCGGACTCGTTCGGGGGTTCGCCCTTCACGAAATTCTTACTAATGGTACATATAAAAACATTTAAAAATATATTTTTATCAAGAAACATTAAGACACATTTCGGAAACATCAGAACACATAGCAGAAACATTTCGGTTCATTTTATTTAAACAAATTGTTTACCGGATATTGTTACATTATATATCGACGTTTTCCAATTAACAATGATTAATCATAATTTTGATAAGAGTTAAGCCAATCCTATAATGACGTGATACCAATAGTATTTTTTGTTTAGTTATTTAAAAAATTATTCAATGATTTCTAAAAGTGTCATGTCAAAATCAATGTCACTACCGCATTATCTATATATGAATCCAAATATTTATAGACAATACACAATCGACTTAAGTGTAGAAAAGATAAATTAACATTGAGTAGTTTACGAAATTCCAAGTGTACAATAGAGTACATATGTGCATACATACGAGTAACTCATACATTTATTTTAAATTTAAATAAATTAGATTATTGTTGGAACACTTTCTAATTAAATTTATTAATTATTATACCTAAAATGATGAACTTGTAAATTCTTCACTTGCATATTTACATATGTAGATTATAATACCAAAAATGCCAACAATTCCAATAATAAGCGTGTTTCAAATGATTTCCCAACAATTATTGTGAACAAAATATCTAAATTATTAACTAATCCGTAACCTAGTTTCGTATGAAATTATTATACTGATTTGGCCATTGAATTTTGTGAACACTGTTTACGATTAAAAACAAAAATTATGTACACACATTTTCAATTAATATTTAGGTGCTTAGATTAATTTTTGGAAAATAAATTATTATCCATCTGACGTTCGTGTAATTCCAATGTCCGGTTGTGTGGCGCCTATTGTCGGTCCACCGGTATTTGGCGGTGATCCATGCTCTGGACCAGGGTGTATTGGTACCGGTGTTATGTCTTGTGATTCAGATGCTTTAAACAAATTTAAATAAATATTTTTCAATCCCATTTTATTCTATGATATCACAAAGCAAAAAAAACTGTGTTTCATTGTTATTGAGATAGGTTCTACATTCTAAATGATTTTACTCACCACTGCAGCAACCACCCATAATTCACCAAATTAATATGGAGCACTTTTAATGGATAGTAAATAATAAATTATAGTATTTGGGGACAAAGGTATGCGGTGAACTAAAGGTACCGAAATTTGTTTATAGTTTGACGACTTCAATCACGCCAGTTTTATTCCGTGTTTATCATTAGATAAGTGTTTTCTTATCATGCCATTTGATAACCGCAAAAGTGATGTAACTCTCTTCGACTAGGTTTATTAGGTAAATAAAATGTTCGTTAACGTTGTGTATGTAAGTTTGCTGGTGTAAAAAAAAGAAAATGTCAATTATTTTGTATAAATACAAAGTTAAATTGTTATCGACAAGACATCTTTTTTTTCCAATAGACTCGGTGTGAATCATAACACTTAACAATATTTGTATACCTCTTCATATCTCTCTAAGTATACCTACTAATTATTTAAAAGGTAACCATTTGTACACTATTATACAACTTATACCTATGTACAATTGTACACGTTCGCATGTACCTACATTTTAAGACTATTATTAGTACAGGTATAGGTAATTGATTATTGTTATTAGCACCTTTCAATTGTCTTTAGCTTTAGATAAAAAAAAATATTACTTGCACCAGACTACAATCATGTTTTCTTAACGGCCGTAGTAACAATTATACAACACCAGTGGCGTATTAAAAATTTTGAGTATGTATATTGATTTGTTTAGGGGTTGGGAACAAAATTCCCAAATTTGTTTTAACGAAGTTTTGATTGGATTAAAAATCGCACGATTCTAGATGTAAACGAGAAGGTACAGATAGCGAAAACAGGCACTAGCTTGTTATTGTAATACCCCTGGCTCTACAGGGCACTACAATACTTAAAACTAATGATTTCTTTTAAAAAACGCAAAATTAATAAAAAAGAAAATGTTTTTTTTATTTTAAGTAAATTTAATTTTTATTTTGAATTTTGTTTTACTTTTTTTTTTGATTAATTAAAACTAAGGATTTTGGGTCGAAGGATTGCACGTGCTTGTTATTCTATTTAACTTATCTGTTTTCCTTGTTAATTTCTTTTGCTTCGTTCTGTTGCCTTGTATGTACGTATGTATGTTCCTTTTAGTATATTATTTCTTGTGAGTTCCTTGTGTCCAAGAATTCGAATTCCAGTTGGTTTATAGGCTACCAATGTTTTATTAAATCCTTCTTGTTCTATGTTTGTTACCTTGTTAGTTTTTATGTTTCTGCTTAAACTAAATGGTATCGACCATGCCGGTCGTTGGAATGGAACTGACTTCCCCGGCTTCTAACTAGTCCAATTTCTCGTCTTCTTTTGGGTGGCGGAAACACGTATCGACCATCGAAATAACACAACATGGATATTGGACGGGATTAGAAATGTAGGGAAATTTACAATAACTTACATTTTTTCTGTTTAATTAACTACGAATATTAGATAGCAATGTAATCATCACACAGGGATGCTACACTATAACAATCGCCGGAACCTTGTCCGGGCTTAACGGGGTGAGCTTGCAAAACTCTGCAAGAACAAATCTCCATAGGCAGAGCACATGACAAAATGGCGGGCACTTTCAGGATGTAGACAAGCTAAGTTTCTCATCTCTCATTAGGAAGGGGGGAGAAAACTCACAGAGTTCCTTATCGGGCACGGACGGTTCAAGGTATAAATTTACAGAGGATAGGTATGGTGGAAGAACAAATCTGTAGTCTGGAGAAACTGCCCGAAATGGCTAAACATTTACTTTGCGACTGCCCAACCGTGGGAGGAAGAGAAACTAAAGGTGCTTGAAAGCCGCCTAGCGAACTTGTCGGAAATTCGTGACGCACCATTATTAAGTTCATTGATCTTATAGAATGTTAGAGTGCAAGTGATGTCTAATAGCCCCTTTTATTGAGGTCTAAGGCGTTCACCCTTTCTTTACAATAGTTACACTGGGCATCAAGAGTATTCGTAAAAATTACTATTATTTCTTATCGGTATTTTTACAAATACTCTTGATGTCCAGTGTAATTCAAATAACAAATAATATTTCAGTTACATTATTTTTCAGTTAGCTTCAAATTCTGTACTTTTCGAAAAATATCGGCAAACATTTTGCTCGCTTCTCGTTTTATTTCTTGTATGAGTAAATTGTTGTTCCAAAATAATTCTATCGTGTAAAACTAGTATAGATGATACATTTTATACCTTGGAAAGAGAGGGAATACCATTGTTCTCTTGTTGAAAAATATGCATTGAAGAATGTAGCAAAATAATTTAATCCTAGGTCCGAACTCCACATTTCAGCTTATTTCAACTTAACTTCCCGACCACATTTTTCCTTGTACTGTATGGAAATGTTAATTTTTTTTCATTTAGAAATTTAATTGGTAAAAAAAAATATACAAATTTAATATCGATTATAGTCAATATTTGGTTGTCCTACACCAATTCCCGGTTGATTAACATTAATATTCGGTTGTTCGGCACCAATTGGCTGTTGCTCCCATATTGGATCGGTACCAATACCCGGTTGCCATGCACCAGGTCCAGCGTCCGGTTGTTGCCATTCGGTCATTTCAGGTCCTGTTACAAATGTCGGATTACCAGATACACCCATTTCATTATCATGGCTCCATGTTGGTTCATCTATTTTGAATTAAATGTAAGGAAAATTTATAATGAAATTCGAAAACATTACGATTTAATATAAAAACACTTTCCTCCATCATTGTCACAATATCTGCAAATGTTTGTTATTATTCCAATACTACAGCACAGACCCATTTTTTTGTTTTTTTGTTTCTACTATATTGACTTAAAATCTTATGAGATTATTAATTTTATGTTTAAAACTATGTACAAACTTAGGCATTCCATCAAGACTTTATTAATTATCTAACCAAATGTTATCTTATTACTGGCCTGAGCGATTAACCGAAATGATTTGTTACTTAGAAAAAGTATACTCGTATTTTTATTATCCACATTTCATTATAGTTATACTTGAAACAATACAATTAAAAAGATAAGACAAGACTGAAGAAAAAAAAAATACAAAATAAGTATTTCGTGTACTAAATGTAGGTACGACATAAGTAGGTGTTTTTATTCTTATATGGTCTTCTTGCTCAGTGTTAATTAATAATTTAAGACAATATTCTTTTATTGTTCAGTCATGATACTTTTCTGATATAGTGTTTAAAATAAGAGCAAACAATCGAAACTGTTTGTAAGATTTGGATTTAGGAGCCTATGAATATGGAGTCCTCTAGATACTGAAATCTACACAAAAGCATGCTGAATATCTATACATACGTTTGGTTATACGTTTCGTTTGTAGAAGTTCAGTAAATATTAGACATTGATTAGGCCATGCCAAACAGTGTTGTCTCTGCTCAAGTGATGCTTGATGCAAACCAGTTTAACAACAGACAAGTGATGCCACACTTAGTCCTCTTGCATCAGTGTTTCTTTTATATATTTACGTGAGTATATTTGCATGTGTGAGAGAATTTGTTTATCATTCCTTGTTTTGCTTCGTTGTATTGGTGTTGATGCACCGATAAACAGACTTGGTTTTTGATGCAAAATTCTCTACAAATGATAACAGCTGTGTAGAAATATATTCTTTACCTCCCGTACGTTTTCCCTATAAAACCTGTTTTGGGCGCCCAATGACAACAGCGTGTGGCATGGCCTAATATCCTCTGTCAATACAAATATTCAGGAACAATAGAAATAGTCGCAAAACACGTACGTCCTTTTTGTTGAGGGTCTTCTTCTCCCTTCCATACATTCTAAGAGGGAACAGAGAGAAACAAGCAAACATATGGTTCGAAAGCGCTATGCTATCAAGAGCCAACATGATCAACATCAATTCTGTATTCAATAAAGTTTTTTGGTTGTCATGACTACTAATTGAACCAATTAAATGTATTTATAGTATGGTCACATGCACATCTTATATTAATGAACGATTTTAGCCTGATCGTAATTTTTGTTCTTAAGTAAAGAAGTCCTTTAAAGTATTTGCTTTGTCGTCAAACATGGGATTTACATATTGCTGCCCCATTCTCAACGACTTCTCAACTCTCTTTTATTTTCCATTAACCTTCGTTTCAAATCCTTATTACCTGAGTAAAGAAAGCCTTTTTGTTGCAATCAAGGTAATTGCGTATTTCTTTAGGCTTAACAGTTTTAAAGCTTAAACTATAGTGGCACAGATGCTCAAAATGTGCACTCTTTTAAATTTACAAAATAGGCGTCTAGGCTTCATCAGTACAGATGAAAACTAGAACATAATTTTAGAAAATGGTAACAAAATTAATTAGACACAATGCACACAATTATGGACCCACTAAACAATTAAATGATCGACGTGAAACCAAACCACCTGACTTCAATTCAAATACCGTATTCGAGAAGAGCACAATCGAGCCAGGTTGCTTCAGCACATCACATTGCCATAATAATCATCATCATCATCACTGAAATGTACTCAATGTACCTTCTTGATCTTCGTAATCATAATTTTTTGCATGTTGACCGACATCGCAAACTGACAAATTATGGTTCTTTTGGGCCTATCAGCAACATGTCTTAAAGTTTAAATAGATTTAACGTGGAAGTTGATTTAAATGTTTCTCATTTGACGTTTCGTTCCAATGTTAGTTCGAGGGCGGTTGTTGTTGTTGGGTTAGATGCCTGGTTAGAATTCTGCAATTTATATTATCTCTAATAAATCCAGTGAGGCGTAGGATCATCTTTAAAAAAAAAAGAAATAGTACAGTTATTCCAGCCTAAGTCACAATCACTTAATCAATATTTGAGCTCTTCATCATCAATTGCCAATTGATTAATATTGGGTTGGACTACTGGTTCTGTGTATGATTGTTACCGTTGGAAATTAGATTTAACGTATATTTATAAGGAAATACAAAACTATTTTACCTATCATAGACCACACACATACAATTACACTAGTTAGCTTGTTATTGATCCAATACTACAGTACAGACCCATTTTTGTTTGTAGGGTAGGTGTTATGCGCAAAACTACTAACTACTAAAATTCCATTCCGTCAAAACTTAACTTATCTAATCAAATGTTTTCTTATTATACTGGCCCAAGAGCGATTAAATAAACGAATTGATTTGTTATTCACAAGAAAAATGTATTATTAATCACATTTCATTGGTAATACCTGAAACAATACAATTAAAAAGATAAGATTGAAGAAAAATACATTCAAATTGATATTCAGGAACAAAAAATTTAAAAAAAACCAGTAAAGAAGAAATAATTGGCCATGCCGATTATAAAATACCCGTATGAGTACTTGTTCATTATCTACGGCTTTTTCCGTGCTTATTTTGTCTGCACAGCAAATATAAATATTGAGTAAACTGAATACAAATGACATCAAATTAATTGCAGCGCCATAACGGTAGGTCGAGCAATTTTTTGATTAATAAATAAAATCTTTATTTTTTTATTCTCTATTATTTTCGTTATATTAATTTTTTTCGTAAACCAAATATTTTTCGAGTAAATGATTAAAAAACCTAGAAATTACATAAAATTGATTGGAGCGCTAGAACGGTAGGTCGTGGAACTTTTTGGTCTATGAATAAAATTTTCATTTTTATATTCTCTATAATTGTTGTCATATTAATTTTTTCTACATTTTCACTATATTTCGAGTAAATGAATGGTTTATATACCACAGCCTCCCCTATACCTTACTTAACCCTAATCGTGTCACGTGTTTTTGTTACTTTTTCTATAAAAGGTCAATTTTGATATCATGCCTAACTCCAAATTTGCAATTACTATTTTTTTTTAGTGTTAATTGTTAATTTAAATAATAAGCAAGAAAAAATGTTCGAAATGCAATATGAAATAATCAAAAAATTTAAGTTCAAAATTCAAATGTGACTCAGAGTCACATCGTTAAAAAACAATAGAGATCTTACTCTAGGTCTACAAGATAAACTTTTCTTACTGTAGGTCTACTAGATACATTTTTCTACGATGAATATTAAGGGGCGTTACAAACTCCGTACCAAAGTTATAATACCCTTTGACTAACATTATACGGGTATAAAAAAGACCGATAATGTTTGAGCAGTACATCTTGAAAGATAACAATATGTCATCATAATGTAATATCCTGTAGGAGTCCGTTTAAAAATCCGAAGTGTTTCATGCAGAATTGTAGATATAAGTATAATTATCCCTACCATTATCATAGTAGGTATGTGAAGAGTCATGTTTCATGTATCAGTATGGTTCGAGCAATTTATTTAAGTTCACATTATGTTTGCAAGTGTGAAAGTTGTTCATGGTGAAAATTTGCCTTTTATCACAGAAAAATTGACAACTCCAATGCTGACGTACAATAAGTTTTACAAAAAAAAAATCTACCAAATCTTATAAATCTATTTTTAGAATAAATTAAATTCGTATTTACATTTTTTTTTACTATTATTAAAATAAGTAAATCAATGTTATCAAAACAGTTTTTTTTTGTTTTTTTTTGGTGTGTAAATGATGAACTTCTCTGTTATCAAAACTGTTATTAGTGTACTTCGCCCTTACAGTTAATAAAAGGGAATTATGCGGTCATTCTCACTTCAGTGATAGTGTAAACTTCGTGATGATTAAACTTACGTATTTGTTACATTAAGTTCGAGTGATGTAAGTGGAAATTTTAGTTTTTGAATTTAAAAAAATTCAATTATTTGTGAGTTTAAAACAAATAAAATTAAAAAAAAATGCTGCAAGAAACATTCTTGGGAGTTTTAACTATTTTGCTAGTTTTTATACAAGGTGAGTGAAAAAAAAATAAATAAAAATTTATGATCCAAAATTTGCGATGAATTTTTAAAAAATGAACCCCAATTTTTGACATTTTCTTCTATCACACAATTACTAACAGTTTTTTTTCGGTGAATCAGTAATTTTATAGAGCCGAAACTGCAGGACTTGTTAAAAGCGTGAGAAAAACAATTTTCAAAAAAACCTATTGACAAAGATCTTATTTTTATGAGATAATACAACAACCATTGGTCGGTCCAACATTTTTGCGATCACACGGTCAACAGTTGCAGCACAACATTTTTATGTACGTACAGTTGGTAAACGTGTTGGTAAACGAAAGAAGTAGTTTTCAATGTATTAGTGTGTTTGTTGGATGTTGGCGGTAAATGTTGGCCAACAAAAGTGTTGACCGTTTTCTCTTTGCTTTTCGCGCCGCTTGCCTATAAAACCGATTTGTTGACCAAAAGTGTTGAACTATGTAATACTGACCATCATGAACGAAAGGGTCCTAACATTTTAAGGGGATCAAAAAATGTATTTTATAAAAATTTGTGTTTTATTGAATTGAAAAGTAATTGAAAAGTAATAGTACAGTCTACAACTCTACAATCACATAATTTTTAATTTTTATTAAGCTTTTTAGCAAATAATAACCAACTTAAATATTTTTAAGCTCGATTAGCGTATACGGCAGCAACAACTGAAACTGCAAACCAAAATCACCATGAATCAACAATTAATCCAACTATCGAATCCATTCCACAGGATGAGGATATAGACAAAATTTTCGAAACGTATGAAAAGCAATTTACAAAAAATCCAAAATGGCTAGCCAATGAATATGCTCCAACCGCTAACATATCGCAAATAATACTGAAACGAGAAACAACAACTGCCGACGATATTGTCGATGTGGTAGCAAATATTGTTGCCGAAACGAGTAGCAATGATCGAATTGTTGATGCTAACGATAAACGAACGGTTGTGGTGGTGGTCACAACGAATATAATTAATATAGATAATAATGATCCGACAAGGGGTCAGGAACAACATAGTTTTCTATCATTTGGACAACCACAATTGCTGTTTAAAAATCAAATCAATAAATTGGTTGAACAGCAACATAAGATGAATTCAAATATATTAGAAAAAAGTCGATTTCGAACCAAACGATCAACTTCAGTTGATCCGATAATAAATTATGTACAAAATTCCAATGGAACAGATAGTGTTGCGGGAAATAGTGAAAAACAACAAAAAGGTAATAGGTAGGTAAAAAAACTAACAAACACTTCTTTGATTTTTTTGAAATTTGGGTTATTTTCTTACTGCTGACCTCCACGATCCATATTGAATCTTAGCCTCCTAAATAAAATTACTCCAACAGATTTTATCCGTGGCTATTGTCCGTCAATTTTTTTCCCAATTTTTGGGCAGTTTTGTCTATGGCATCTATCCATCGTAATTTTGGTCTCCCAATTTTACGATTGCCATCAGGACCATTCTAAATAATCTTGTACACCGCTCTATCCATACTCGTATACATTCGGATATGACCCGTCCATTGTAGTTGCTTTAATTTTATGCATTTACTTAATGGTCACATTCATGATTGTAGCGAAATCTAAATGAGCCAGCTTGTTGTCCAACCGGACCCTGGATTCGTCTTTCGAAGACATCTTTAAAGTCCTTGTTTCTGATCCACAACCTAATTTTGAAGGTCTTCGTTAGTAGGTTCGAGCCAAAAACCCTGTATAGTTATCCGTAGGTTCCGCTTCCAACTTTAAAACGCTCAGTTATTTCCAGGCTGCGTTCATTTCATAAATGTGCCACCGACTCAAAATTGTAATCATCAATAGTGATATTCTGTCTGGTCTAACAAGATGGGTACACTCCCCCTCTTTCCAATTTTATTATAATTATGGGGAGTTTATTAATTTTCAAGAATTTTTTTTTCATTTTTTCCCTGCAATTTTTCTGGTTCTTACTTTGCCTGTAACGTACTAGCGCAATCTATCCTATACAAACCTGTATATTGAAATAAGTCGACATAAAAAGCTTAATAGAACAAAACACCGAACGTTGCTTTTAAGTAAAAACAAATTTCATCAATAAGAAATGGTTTATGTCCTCACTTAATCGACAAAACTAAAAGCAGTTTTCATTTATGATTTAAATTCTCACAATAAACAAGAAAATATTCAAAAAAAATTTATTCAACTAATTAATTAATTATTTTGCAGAAAATCAATCGGAAAATATTAACTCTCAAGAATGGAGACCCAGACCACCAATCGACTACCACAGAATAAAATTCGAATCAAAGAAAAATAAAAACTTTTTTCGAAGACGTGTACCGCACAGTCACAATAATTGGGCATTCGATAATTTACTACATCGATTACTATTAGAACAATTACCAGACTATGAGAATGACAGATATTTACTGTCATTTTTACGAATACCTCTGCAACCAACGACACCAGAAGATATTGCATTTCAAAAGGAACAATTGGATTGCTTGAGAAGAATGCAAATAAAACTTCGAATATCGGCTGCATATGCATTACGAAATTTAAATGAATTTTTGGCCGCATCTTCTCTGTATAATTTTCCAAAATTAAGTCAAGTTCCCGAAGAATATATAACGGGTGTTAAAGAAATAGACGATGCTAATTTTGTAAAACTTACGAAATTTACAATCTACGAACCAGAACCAATACCAGCGAACACAACATCTAGTCATGAACGTGGTGTAAAGACAAACGATTTACCGGAGAATTCATTGACCGAGCAGCCATCAAAAATTGATAGTTCCTTTATGAATTCGGTTAGTGCGATTATGGTTGATGCAATAGATAAGAAGATTGCCTATAAATCTGTTAATGTTACTGTTGTGGTAGATGATATAAATTAATGTACTCAATCTATAATATGAAGAATCATAGTGATCGTTATTCAGATTCGGTTTTTTCCTCCTGATATTTATCTACTTTTATAATGATCTCTGACGATCGCTATTAATACTAAACGTTTTAACCCTTTCGACCCTGTCACCACCATACTCACCGAAGTTTCTTTTAGTTTGTTCATGCTAAAATATTTAAAATAGAATAAAAATCACAGAAAAAAAAAGTAGGAGGTGGGATACATATGTCCATAAAAGAACGTAATGGGACGAATTTGAACCAAGCATAAAGCGTTTTTTTTTAATTATTTTTCCCGGGACATATGTGTCCCTGCCGTGGCGACAGGTTTTAACGATTGTACCTCGATGAATAATATTTTTCATTGACACTATCTACAGACAGATAATAACATTAATTAACGTCATTATTTATATAAATTTTTAATAATAATCGGCTCTCTGGCGTTGTAAATCCCCTGTGCGCCTACTCACAAAGGAAACGATTTTAAAAGTCGCAACAATAATAAAATACAAAATTGTGATGACATAAATGTAAAAAATAGCCAATAAATCATAAGAATTAATTCATAAAGCCCTTGAATGTTTTGAATTAATGGAAAAAAAATTTATGTATGTAAATCAGACAATGAAATGATACTTTTATAGCTCATCTACCTACTCAAAACAAAAATAATATCAGATTTCATTATGTCAAATATAATATTCCGAATGACAGAAATATAATGCACACTTTCCACATAAAATGCACTTCAGTTTCATCTATATATGAATAAATATGAAAAACTATGCGTTGGTCAATAGTAGAGAAATTTAAAAGATTTCGTTTTTAGTAATGCCCAACTTGTTTTCATTTTACTTGAAAGAGAGTAAAGTTACCGACTTTCAAAATATTTAAATAAATAGAAATACATACCCCGCAAAAGAAATGTAAATTATTTAACTATTAAGAGTTCCACCTAGAGAAGTAATTTTAAGAGTACAGCAGAACCTCGATAATCCGGACTAATTGGAACTCTAGGTCGTTCGGATTCAAACAAATTACCAAAGTTAGATTAGGTTAGGTTATAAGGGGGCTGTGGGGCTATTGGTCATTCACCACTGAGACCTAAAAGATCTATCGTAAATACCCCTTCTGATGTTTAAATGTCCTAATTTAGCGAGATGTTATTAATGAATTTTAGCACCAGCGAGGGATTGTTATGTCGGATGTTGTTTGTATTCAAAACGTAGCCTCCTCAATAATGTCTAATGTCGTTATATTTAGCAGTACTTCTAGTGATGAAGCATATTGCTCCTGTGATCCCAAAACTGGCCATTCTTTGGAGCTTTGATAGTTCCTTTTGTGCCTTTTTTGGCACATTCCGAATTAACGAGGTTCTACTGTATCTTCAAATAACTAATCGACAATAGAGAAAATCGTGCGAAATATTCCAATCATATAAACTGCGATGTCAGCTGAGATAATTGCATAATTCAATTTTAAATTGGGATTCTATTATTTCGCTATTTTCTTATGTCGCTGATTATACTTTGCCGTTTTCATTTAGCATGAATAAAATGAAATATTTGGTTTGTTTTGCTAAATTAAATGTCCCTGTACGTACGCAACCGCTTTTATTGCAGTATTTCTTTGATAAATATTGTTCGATTTACACAAACTAAATTGAAACTTTAATGTCTTTGCCGTATCAATAAATTTGTTCCTCTTAACGAAAAACGTGGATACTCAAAAAGACGTAAAAATATCCCAATACCGAACCCGGAATTCATGATATACAAATATATGATATGATAGTCTATATAGCCATATGTATCAATTACGAATTCTACTATTATGTAAAGGAAGGAATGCTTCCGTATAAAACTATTCGACATTTTAAATGTTTGTCAATTAATGTTACTGGATAAAGATTCAGATATGGAATGTATTTTATGATCTTGTTCTCAGAACTAAGCAAAGATTAAAAAAAGAGAAAATCTCTACGTAAAATTATGTAATAAAAAATCACATCAACACAACTACTCTTCTGTAGGAAACACATTGTGATATAGTAAAATATTTGCTTAAAAGAGATCGTAAAATGGCTTCTAATAGATAAAATAGGAATCACTTATCCTTTTACAAAAAAAAAAACTGCAAAGTGAACTGAAAATAGCTGTAGGTACCTATTGTTAGCTATTTAGAACAGAGAAATAATCGTTTGGACACAAAACTATTAAAAATGTGGCAAAACAAGGAAAAATATATTTTTACTTCTAATCTAAAGAAATTCTTTGAGATTCTGTTGAGAAAAAAAATAAAACCGTGCCGAGAAAAATCAAAAATATTATTTAACCCTCTACCGAAATTTTAATAAATTCTACATTCTAGGATTATTCTCCATATACAGCTGCAAGCCTTAAAATAGGCCAAATATGTAATTAAATTGATCGCCAACAATGTGCTAGCCTATCAAATACAAATATTTATGAGATACATTAGAGAGGTAATACGAGTTGTATCATAGAGCAGATGTATATTTTAAAATTCATATATAACTCAACTTTCACAAACTTGTATACACAGATGATAGGATAGGTGTACCCAACCACATAAATATATTTCTCTTTCAATCCTCCACATATATGTATGTTAGGCTGTTAAATAGAGAAAATGATCGACAATAAGTATTCAGATTGGATCGTTAAATTAGGTTTTTGCTTTATACAATCTAATTCTTAAACAGAAAGAAACAATAAAACACTGTAGTATCGTTACCTGGCTAAAAAAAAAAAAAAGACAAAAAAAAACCGTTGGAAACCGGATGGACGTTACCTTTCTACATTACATTTTTACACAAATCGGAAATAGATAATGAGTTGTGTGCACCGTGCATATATGGCGTACTGCACCATTGTCAACCTTTTATGTTTATTGCATGACTACATTTAGTTTTCTTCTTTTTACCCCTAGCTGTGCTCAAATACAGTCGTTTTGTGGAAATACATTTAATAAAAACAAAAACTCAAAAAAAAAAACAACAACAAAATCAAGACCATTTTGGTTTAGGTATATGGCGGAGGTTTACTCCTCGCTTCGTGATTTATGTATATTGCACCGATGACGGTTAGAAAATATTTTCTAAAAATATACACACCGTAATTATAGACTGAATGTTTGTGAGTTGATGCAGAGGGTGGACGACCCTTCACTTCCTTTCCATATACATAAATATACTTTAGGTATACCTACTACTACTGTTTACTGTGAAATGCATACTACTTAAATGCCTTGCATTACCGAAATAGAAAACTGGAAATGCTTAAATTATACAGACATTTTCTGTGATATTAATTATAATGTGAAAATTCTTTGCTGTATGTACAGACCTTACGGTATGTGATTTCATTCGCCCTGATTTCAGTTCTATTTGACTACAAAGGCATTGATTTAATATTAAATTATAGTTTTTTAACAAAAACCAAAAAAAAAAAAAAGAAAAGAAATGACTTATGTGCATACACCGTGACTCACCATGTTAATTACAATGAGTTATTGGCATTTTGTCGAAATAACTGCTGTGCTGAGATTGTTTTTATCTGTAGACCGTAACCGAGAAACTGTCCAATATTTCTGAAAAAAAAAAAATCAAAATAAAATAAAATTTTTGAGATTTTATTTGTTACGGGTATGTGGTCACTTAATTAGTTTATTTATTGATTCCGCTTTTTTGTGTAATTATTTAATTGGCGCCTTTCAATTATTTTTAATGGATTTAATATACTCCGTACCTACATCAGTAACAAAAACAACTGAACTGAATAATTGAGTTTATTGTATTTTTGTTGAGAGAGGTGAGTTAATTATGGAAAAAAAATTATTCTTTTGTCATCCTCATTTCTTTTGTAATCCGAAAAATTAAACAAGTAAAGACTACGTAGCTTCCACACAAAAATATGAGTAATTTTTTAATGGAGGGTCCAATATTTTGTAAAAGTTTACGTCCCCTTCTTCTCATCAACGTGTTTTTGAGTTATCAACAGGCGATTTCTAAAACTTGGATAAATCTCAAAAATTCGCATTTCAAATTTTAGAGCTTCCACTTATTTATTTAGAGTGTGGAAGCAAAAACCAATTTTCATCGATAATTATCATTAATAGAAACCATAAATCTTCAATGGACTGGAATATTAGAACGACTTTTTTGCTTCGCCATCTAGGAAATTTCAATTAGTGTTAGTAGGTTAGGTGGCCTTCAGTGTAGACCACTTTTTTAGATCCATAGCTATTCCACATGATTGCTGTACCTTTTGTTACATTTATCTTGGTTGTTTCAATTGGGTCACTTGGACCTCTCGCTCCAAAGGTAACCACTCAATCCACTGAGCCATTTGGTCGGTAAATGAACGTTACAACAGATACATTTTGAAGTCATTTTGACACTTCAAAATAGTTGCCTGGAATACAATTCCTTGCCATATATTCGGCTCTAAAGTAAAATAAATTTAGTCACCCTGCATAATAACCAGAACCAGAATGTCTTTGGCGGAAAACGCCCCTCCATTTGAATTTATTTTTTAGCTACGGTGAACGAAGGAGGATTGACTATCAGAGATCGACGATTTACTTAAAATTGGCCTAATTCTTTTTTTAACATTTAAGAGTTTCCAATTTTTCTACCAGTAGCAGTAGGTATGGTATATTCTTATTCCGTGCCTATTGTTTGTGCCTAAAACCTTACTTGAACGATTTATCCTTGGGTGAATCAGAATAGCGTACTTTATTGGAAAGAAGGAAGAATAAGAACCAGTAAAAAAGTAAAAATTGGCTACGCCGATTATAATATACCCGTATGAGTACTTGTTTATTATCTATGACTTTGTCCACGTCTAATTTGTCTGCAGAACAAAGAAATATTGAGTAAATTGAATACAAATGGTTCAAATCCTAGAAATAACATAAAATTGATTGCAGCGCCATAGCGGTATTTTTTGGAACTTTTTTGATTATGAATAAAATCTTTATTTTTTTATTCTCTATCATTTTCATGATATTCATTTTTTCCGTAATCTAAATACTTTTCGAGTAAATGATTAAAAGCCTTAGAAATTCAATAAAATCGATTGCAGCGCC
>JANSTT010000077.1:0-36798 GCA_026745375.1 Platyura marginata
TAGTACTAAATGGGTACTAAATCTATGCCAAGTTTCAACTTGATCGGAAACATTTGTCCGGCTGGGGTGATTGACGCGAAATTCTTACTATAATCCGGATAACTGCCCTTCATAATTGATATATTTCAATAATAATATTCTTTTTACAGGTGAAATTATATTTCCAATCTTTTTTTTCTTATAATTTTTTTTCAATTTTCTAATAAAATATCGAGAAAATCATCAACTCAAAATTGGATATTTTAAGCAAGCCTATTTTTTCCCGATATAATATTAAATAATTTGATGACTTTATCGATATTTTCTTAGAAAACTAAAAAGATTTTTTAAGGGAGAATAGATTTGAAATAAAATTCATCTTTATAAAAATACTTGAATAATTAAGGGAATTATCCGGATAAAAGAATTTCGGAGATACTTTGCTTTGCATAGGAAAAAATAAAATTGACACTACGTTACTGCTGTTTTGAATTTTTTATGCATAAAAAACTGGTAGCTGAGCTGTAAGCAGAATTTTTGATATTTTGAAAGCTCTATTTCAAAGCTTTTTTTTATGTAAATTGATGAATCGTTAAAATTGTTTGCCTGCCAAACAGTGAGAAGAAATTGTAGTGTAGAAGTTGTAAAAATGTCATATAAAAATTATCCCTTTCATTTTATATCTCGGTCACCCTTCCTTGTTTCTATTCTTCCCTACGTTCTCTAATTCCCTTCTTTCTATCCTTCCCTTCTTTCTATTCTTTACTTCTTTCTATCCTTCACTTCTTTTTATGATTCGATTAAAAACCAAAAAAAAAGCTTACCCAAAAAATAGTTTTTCTTCATTCTCTCAAGATTTGCTCACGGGATACTTTTGGCACTATTAGCACCAAATGATAGACTATTTCAGGAATATATTCTAAAAAAATTCAGCCTTTTAGACAAATTCGTTTGAGGTTCTCTGACTAAAGCGCTAAATTACAGTCGAAAACATTCCAAAAAGCCAAAACGATCCGTTCTTCACATTCATTAAACTCAGCACTATCAAATCTGATTATCAGAAATGATAATTCAACCCCGAGCTAGCCAAGATTAGAGAAAACTAAAAACAAATATTGGTCATAAACTGACCCTTGTTGAATTCATAGGGGGTTTGTCAAACTAAACAACCAAACAGAACGAGAATGTCAGAGAAATCTTAATAGGAAAAGGACTAAAGGTAGAGTTATCGATAAGATTGAGACAATATTATCCTTTATTGTAAGAAATGTGTACCTATATACAGATATATGTATGGATACATCTTATATTCAATTGTGATATTACATTGGTTAAACAAGAACTGAATACTTACAACTGAGGCGATTGCCCGATTCACCCCATATTATACATTAGGTACATATACTTATTTAACTACATATTATACATGTAGAATATACATACATATATATAGAGGTACATAAATAAGTACATAAGAACTTTCTATTCTACAGTACATATCCCTTCTTCTTGTATAACATTAAATAAAATCAGTGGTAATAATCCTTGAAATTGGGCGATAAAAATCCGTATACTCCGACTACTTCAAAAATACTCAAATTTAAAAGTTACCTCTTGAATTGTGTGTATACATCCCATTAAATACGGGGAGTTTTATACACAAAGGTTTTTTTTCACATTGTTTGATCCATTCAAAAGTATATATACTGAGTACAAGACAACAGTAAGAGAGTATTTTGGATATGGTGCTGGACAATAACCATTAAGTGTTTTGCATAGACAATGGGGCAATAGAAAAAAATCACTTTCTTTTTTTTTTTATTGTTTGTGGGTGCAATCAAAATAAGTGTTCCCCAAATATATTTAGTTTTTTTTTTTTATATACCCAAAAATCCCAAAAAATGCATTCAACATTTTTTTTTTAGAATTCATAAATAAATAGAGTGGATTGAAGTAGGTACTAGGAGTGTCCAGATGTGTAAATTTTCATTATCAGATTTTTCAGTTGAATTGTTACTGAAGCTGGACAAAACTCATTGACTTGGTGGCTTCTTTACTACTTTTATCTATTTATTTATTTTTTTTAAACTAAGACATATTTTGTTAGAAATTTTGACAGGAAAAAAAAAAATTTATATTTTCCAAAATAAAAAATATTTCCCGAAAAATACCAAATAATTATGTCCAAATCGGCTAAGAAAAAGGAAACCAAAACAAAGTCCTCAAAGGTAATTGAAATTGAATCCAATTGTATTGTATATTGGTAATTCTTTGTATTTAGGGATTGAGCCTAACAGCAAATTACTCGGTCGTCCTTTTAAATACTACCGAGCAAACGTTTTTGCCAATAATTGATCAATTTATGGTGGAAGTGCAAAATCACAAACGAAGAGCTGTGATTGGATTTGATATGAATTTGATAAAAGGTAAACAAAAAATTTTTGATTTTGTGTAGCCTTAAATTAGCATCGATTTTGTTATATGTAGATGATTCCAAAGTAAACAATTCCAAAGAATCCTTATTGTCTAGTAAAAAACTATCAAAAGATAGTTTGACCAATGCAATCAATACAATCAAACAAAAATTAGAACAATTTCTTACGAACAACGATAAAATCTTAGATATGTTAGAAAAAAATAAGAAATTTGATTTTCTCGAGATGTGGACAGCCAATACGGAAGGTTTAAAAATATTGTTTTTTTGTTTTTTTTTAATAAATTCAAACTCAAATTATTAGAAGAATCGAAAATAAACGTCACTTCCACTGCACTGGAAAATGCCGAATCAAAGCCAAACAATAAAAAGTCGGGCCGACGATTATCTAGATTGGGTACAAAAAAATCAAATAAATCAATGAAATCAGATGATTGGAATATTTCGGTTTCGAAATTGATTCCTATTTATTTCGAAAAGACATGGTCATCGTTGGCCAAACGGGGTGAAGAATCTTTGAGCAAGGTCTGTTTGTTTTTGAGTATAAATCTCATGGTACTAGGAATGGATTTTTTTGTTTTTTTGTAGGTGGACTACATTGAAGATTCACCAGTGGATGGTCCCTCGTTATACATCATAATTTCTGGGTTATATGAGGAAGCTGTTGTTAAGGAAATGCTTAAGTAAGTGTTTGATTACTTAGAGAGAATATTTGTAGTTTTGGGCCTACACAATTTTTGGACCTTCTAAATTTGTAACCAAATACGAAATTCTAATTTTAGGTTAAATATCCCCGTAACTGCTGTCGTTAAATTAATTTCAAAAAATAGAAATACCAACACAAATTATGAGTTTAAATTTTGGGATAAAATCAATTCCCTAAAAATTGATAATTCTTCGAAAAATGTTGGATTTTTTGATATTGAAATTGAATCACTATCCACCGAAGATTGCAAACAATTCTCCACATTAATTTACAATGAATTAACATATTTAATATACGACATTCAAGATTGTCGTCAAAAATTTAATTTATACTCGGATGACCTAAGAATTGTTGATGTTAGTGAGAAATGTGATTTTAAAAATGTTCTAGAATGGCAGGAATACAATCGAATGCTAGAAACAATACCGATTCAACATGTAAATGTTGAATTGATTCTAGATGCGATGTTTAAGCAAATTCATAATGATAATAAAAATGTTCCGCAAACGGATTCGAATCGGACGTTATCAAAACAGAATGAAAACATTGAGAATCCATTTTATTTTCAATTAGAGAGCAAGGTCATTTTTGAAGAACAAGACAAATTTCTTCAAAATTTCTTTTTTTATTGCTCGCCGCCAAATTTTGGTTTATATTCGAAATCGTTAGAAATTATGTCGCAGAGTCTTCAATTAGAAGAAAATCTATTTTCTGATAAATCTGCCCCGAATGAACATTTTTCATATTTGCATAATAAAATACGAAAATGTCTCCATGAAATGAATCTAGATTATGATAATTTTGATCAGCAAGTACATTCTGTGCTTTGTTTGAAATCAATACAATCAAAATTCCCAAATTCATCAACTGATCGCAATATCGATCATTTTTTCTTTCGAAATATTGAAGATTTATTGAAAACCAATTTAACATTAAATAATAATAGCCATTACATCTCTTTAATGACACCAGAGGCTCTAAAACAAGTCTATCAGTACTGCTCCCTAAGTTATGATAACATAAACTATGAACGATGCCATCCAATGAATTCGGTATTGGTAACATTTTGGAATAAGGAAGAAATTTTCAATGAACGATCGTATCAATGTGTTTTGCCAACGAAATTGTGTTATCGAGATTTTGTTGAATATCTCTTAACGGAACATAAAGATGAAGTGACAATTGATGGAAGTAGAGACAACGGAATTCCATTTGAAGGCAATACAAATATAAATCGCATAAATATCGCGGATGAAGATTTTTTTCTGAACCGTTCATTGAAGAAACATGGAAATTCTGATTTTGACGAAGATGCCATTGAAAATTCGGATATGACACTAGAAATTACGGATAGTTCTCAATTGGAAGAGGCTGCATTAAGAGAAAGTAAATATTTTCGATATTTTGTGCTAAAGAAATGATCTATTTTCTAACATGTAGATTTGAAAGAAAAAAAGGCGAAAAATAAAAAACCAAAAGAAAAACAAAAAAATAACTCTCCGAAAATGCTCAACGACATTTCGGAACAAAACCAAAAAAACTCCAAAAATGTCTGTTATAATTTAGAAGATCATCGACTACAGATTAATGTTAGAGAGATTATCTTTAGATCTTATCATCTAAAAGTTAAATACGTTGTGGACAATTGGATTTACGGACCCAAACAAATAACAGTCCAAATTACCGTGCATGGCATAGATTTGTGTTATGGCAAAATACTGCCAATCTCAAATAATGACACAACAACAATGGAAGATCAGCCACACCAATTTTATATCTCCTGTAAAAATGATACACGAATTGCTTTCACTGTGGCATCGAATGAACTGGCAGGTAGATTTCTATCATCAGAGATTGGAAGTACATAGAAATTAATATAAGATTTTTAATTAGATGGAAAAATTCAATTAAGTTTAACGTGGCCAACTGGACTGCAAATAAAAACATTTCCACAAACTAGCAAATATATGGTGGAGCAAATATGGTTGGAAAGACAATTGAAGGAAAAGAAAAAACTTTACTATCCGAATGGAAATGTTGTGACATTTTGGAACGATGAAAATATAACAGTTTTGTGTCCGAATGGAACTATTTACGAATCAGTTCTAACATCCCTAGACGTTGCCAAGAAAATAAATCTTAATGGATCTGGCGCAAGTTTAAATAACGGTACGGACTAAAATGTTATCAGCCTTAATTGGAGATGACATAATAAAACTTCATTCTTATTGATCTTACTTAGCACTTAACCAGAAATAATCTTAAAATTCTAAAATCCCACCTCAAAAAATATACAATAGGGAAAAAGCCTTCTGGCCAAAATATTTCCTGAGAAAATGTGTAAAGCAAAGATTTTGATGGAGACAGGATTTCGGACAGAATCCTCCTTCAAAAAAATGTCCAATAAAGACAAAATTCCCTTCGAATGAAATCAAAAATTCGACAGTTCCACATCAAAAAATGTACAATGGGAAAAATCCCCACCCCACCCAAATAGAAAAAAACATCCAATAAGACGAACAAAATCACCCTTAATCCTCCATCAGAAGAAAATCTCCACCAAAAAAAATATCTTCTAGCGAAATCGGCTTAAAATTTCTGTCCAATCTTAAAAAACAAATCAGAATTCGGGAAAGAATTCTGAAAGAATTATTTTTATGGGCATTTTTCCCGAGGAAGTATATCATCAGAAGTGATATTGTCCATTATGGAAAGTTTTTTGAGGTATTTGGTCCAAGGGGAGAAAGATTTTTTAGAAAAAATCTTGTATTTCTTCCACTCCAAAACGAAATTCTCCCAGGAATGTAAAATGCTCTGATTTTGAAATTTATGATTCTGATAAAATAAAAATATTTCCACTTTACAGGCAAAAATGGTCAATCAAAAACCAAAATTCTAACAAACGAATTAGATTTTCTATTACAGCTAGAATCCGAAACTCAATGCAAAACATTTAAAATCACCGCTTCGGATGGGAAACGTTTCCTTGTGGAAAATGGCAAAATTGTAGGTTTTTTTTTTTGTTTTTACACAGAGCTTCAAATTTAGAATATACAAACCCTCCGCCCTCCACCCTAAATTTTGTATTAGATTAAAGAATATCGAAAATTATATGCAAAAGAATATTTCGATTATTTACACGGACACAATTCAATCGAACGGGAGGATGGTGTGAAGTTGCTGTACAGCATCGATAATCTTGTGTGCCAATATCCGGATGGAACTAGGATTACGACTGAATTAAATGAAATAATCTTATCAAATTCATTTGACTATGGTAAGAAAAAGAAAAAGATCGAGTATGGAATATTTTTTTCGTTTACTTATAGAAAACCAATCGATTATATTTGAATACTTGGAAAATGCAGACGACAGAACAACAGAAATGGAAAATATTGCTCAGCCAATTATTGAAAAAGTGAAAATATTTTTATATAATAAATGGCAAAATGTATGGGGGGAGTAACATTAAAAACTCCTTTAGGTTATAACATTTGCAACGAAGGAACAATTTTCGTACATTTCTCAAACATTTCTCATTGAACACAAAGACTATGCCACAGTTAAAATGAATGAAACACAAATAACTATATTGTCCCCGGGAAACATTGAAATTTCCTTGGATGGAACACAGATGTACGCTAAATTGGGTAAAAAAGTTGAAATAAAATGTGATGTTAACAATGTATTACTGGAAGCACAGCAATGTCATCAGCATTCCAAAGTTGGAAAAACAAATTTTTTTTTAAAAAACCCAAACAACATCCTAATGGAAAGTTACGATGGATATACGAATAACTTTATAATTGATGGTAATGGTTTGAGTGTTTTCCGTGATGATGTTGCTCCGTTGCCAACATATGCAGTATGCAAATGTGACAATAGAAAAAGTCAACCGTCGAAAAGGGTTTTTGTTGTAAAGGATAATATCGAAGGTAACATTTTCTTGCACTTTTATTTAATTTGGGAAAAATCTATTGAAAAGGAAAATCAATTGAAATTTTTTTGCCTAAGGATATGAAATTCTATCAAACGAAGCATTCGAATGTCTAAAATCAAAAATGCCAAAGGACAATTTAATTTCCTATGACCAAAATGGAGTTGTTAGTTTTGTATCTCCATTCGAAACTATTTCACAGGTAGATAGAGGGAACGGATATTTTCTAATTTTAAATATTCTTTGTGTGATCATTACCCATTGTTTTGCAGCATTTTCAGATGACCTATAGAGACCATTATAATTTTTCGTCGAAAAAACTCAATCGATGTTGTTTACCTGCAGATACAGATGACCTGGCGCAAGGGAACATGTCCACTTTACCCGATGTAATGGTACACAGGTGATTGATTGATTTTATCAAATTTTTGTTGTTTATTATTTTAAATTACCGGCGTACCAAGTTAGCTTCACCTTTCGCATGGTGTACCCCGGGTAATGCTATATAGAGATTGGCTGCCAAATTATCCGAACATCCAGGATTTGCTGGCAAAAAATAACACGAACAGCACAAACGAAACACGAGCGGTTCTTGTTTTCAAAATCAAATTATTGTAATTAATCGAACACTGGAGCAACACAGAACACCGAAAAACACACAAAAAATCTCCCGATCATTATTAATTACCAAAAATGACAAAAATTTCATTTCCTTTTATTAAATTAATTAATGGCTCCCAATTCACGCCATGTGGCCATATTAAAAGATAACACAATACATGCGCACTAATGACTAATAAAATTAGTACTCTTTGTTTACAACGAAAATATACGAAAATCGTTTAATGTACGTGCACCTGATTAAATTTATCTAAATTAAGGGATAGCACAAGACATACGTTTTTATATGAAAAGAAAAATTTAATTTAGTTATTTCGTTATTTTCTCGAAGACATTTTTATTTTAATTCATTATCGTTGAGATTTTGTAATTTTTAGAATTTTTAAGTTAATTATTTCATACAAATTGTAAAAAATATTTGAAATGTCCATCTTTCATTCAAATACATTTTTCTGATAAAACTTTCATTGAAAGTACCTTAAGGAGTAACAATTATTTGAAAAAAAAAATTACATTACTCTTCCTGTATATATAGATGCTTCCTTAAAATTAACATTGATGCAACGAATTTACTGAACATTTTTAAAAATTTATCAAAAACTTCCGATGAATCCAGAATTGAAGTTGAATTGAAAAATCATCAACAACAAAATCAAAATTCTCAAAATACCAGTATTAGGATGAGATTACACGAAATTATCTCTAAGTAAATAGAAAAATTAAAAAATATATTTTCGAAAATTGATTTTATCCAAAAAAAAAAAATTTAGGACAATTAAAAATTACTTAGAAAATCAAGGGGAGAACACGAAAACTGAAGTAACAATTTCGAAAAAAAGCTCTACAAAATTGGATGCTTTTTTAAGGGAAATTCAAATTAAAAAGGAGAAATCTTTATTTTACAGGTAAGTTCCAGAGTGATTTGGAGACAAAAGTATTGAATTTAATTCGCAATTTCAGTAATTTTTATTTTTCAGAAAACTCCTCTATAAGAACATAATTCCAAGATATTTTGACTTTCACAATAGTAGCAATCACGTTAAATATCTGGATGTTGGCATGACTAAATTTTATAATTAAAATGCTGCTGCACAGAGAATAATAATTTGTGGATGGATTTTTGAAAGACTACTCCCATCCTTATATACGAAAACCTTGAACTGGACATCATAGAAAAATATGTGTATTTGCATTAAAAAACTCCCCTTTCTCAAATTCCCCATTGTTTTTATCTCCTCCTACTCTTGGGAGTCTTTATAAAAAATCTAAATATGGTTAAAAATCGGCAATAAGAATGGATGAAAGACAGCAAACTGGCCAAAAACTACAAATTCAAATCAAATCAAAGCAAGATATATTACCGAAACGACATTTGTAGGGTTTCAAGCTTTATTGCACGCACAAAAACCAACATTTAGGATAAAAACCAAAGCTTTGGAGCACAAAAATTAAGAAAATGATATTTTCTTTGTGCGCTCAAGGAAGATATTCACCAAAACCCCGGAATTTTCTATCTAAGATCCATTAACACGATTCCCCCCCCTCAGAACCCGTATTTATCTGTTCGCACAATGTGAGATATTGACGGTACACGCGAAATTGGCGCATGTCTTTACTTTGTTCGGAGAGTGTATACACTAAAAATGGTGGAAGAACAGAATGCACAGATTCAGGTCTTCCAGAACAAGCATTTTTCAGCAATTTTTTCTCCCTTTGTTAATAAATCCTGGATAGAATTTCAATAATCTCTGGTATCACCACAAAATGTCATAAACAACAAAAAGGAACATCAATATTGATGATAACAAAATAAAATACTTACCGGAACATATCCCATGAACAGGCAGGCTATCTTCAATATTAACTGTTCGGCCGGGGTTTTCTTTTCAAAGTTGAAAAGTACACCAAACGTAAATGTTAAGTCTGAAAACATTCCGTGACCTTCATTATAAGCTTTCTTTATTTCTTTAATAATTAATTAGTATAAATATGGAAAAAAAAGAAGAAACAAATTAAAAACAAACTTTCGAGCCGGCCCAAACTGCTACGACTTTTTCGTAAACATATATTCCCAGTCTGGAGTGGCACTGAGCTTAGCTTGTATTTGACCTAAATTTATTAAATTTCCACTTCGTTCTGTTCGATTTGTATTTACCGACATAGCTTCCTGTAAATGAAACGAAAATTAACAAATTTTTTCAATTTTTTTTTTCCAATCACCAGAAATGTTACCTGGAGTAATCCCGGTTCTAAACCTAATTGTATATCGAATCTTGTATCGCCTAAAATTAATTTCGTTTTCCCAGATTTGTACCTAACTATTTTCCCTATTAAACCTTCGTCTAGTTGTTTGGTTGTACAGTACGATGCCGACTAAAAAATTTTAAATTTAGAAATTTTTATACGGAAAGGGCGGTTGTAATTTATATCGATTACCGGATCGGGTGTCGGTGGTCTTTCGGACTCTGTATTTTCTGCAGGTTCTATATATGGCCCTTGACCTGGTAACGAATCTGGTAACTGAAAAGAAAAATATTTCATTTAGAAATTCAATAAATTTAGTGTTTCGAATTTGTTGTACTTGTAACAGCAGTAATTGAGGTTCCCGTCGAGAGAAAAAGGCTGCTAAACTCTCGGGATATTTTAACTGTTCTACATCAGACTCTGTTTTAACTTCTGAACTAATTTCATTATTTTCAGTTTTAATTTCTTGTTTTACTAAAATCAACCAATCACAAAAAAAATCATTAGAATTGTCCCAACAAATCCGCATAAATATTTGTTGACTTACTATCACTTAATCCTATTGGCATAAAGCTATCACTTGTAAACGTATTGTCTTCCATTTCTTCATCGGCATCACCTAGTAGATCTAACATATTTTTCCGTTCAATTTCCGGATCGGCTTTGATCTCTCGCTTAACGAACGTTGGTTTTCTTAACGATATTGGACCATCCGTACCGTCCGAGTTTCGGGAGCTTACTGCAAAAATTCTTTATTTAAATAAATAATTTTTTGGAAACAGTCAAAACCATCAAAAACCTCCAGCAAAACGACGTGTACTCTCACCAGATCCCTCTGAGAAGAGTCCCGACATTTGAACTAATAAGCCTCGGCCTCTACCTCGACCACCACGGTCTGATCTGGTTTTATCACCTCGGCCTCGACCACGTCCAATTTGTGTCATATCACGGGCTGTTTTAACATCACTGTGGTTGAACAAAAAAAAAAATTAAATAAAAAATAGTCGAACACAGGCATTTTGAACAGCAACAATTCAACTTACGTATTTTTATTCCGTACTGCATTTAAGTTTGGTGTGTAGACTTTTTTGTTGACGGTTGATTTAATCGTTTTGGCCGAGTTTAGACCGCCTAGAGTTAAATCTCGTGGCAATCGAAACGAACTTAACCTATCCGTTCGGACGGTGCCCAATTCGTTTTTAATTTTGACGCCATTCATTCCAGGCTCCTGTTTTATGAATGTAGACGCATTTGAGCCAGATGCCATTCTTTCACTAGCTAACAACGTTTTTCTAATTTTATGGAAAATTTATTTAGTTTTCCGAAGCTCTTCTCTTGCATGCACAAAAACGCCAAAAATTACATTAAATTCTGCTGAAATTTGTTTGACATTTGACAGATTTATATATACCACGTGATTTATTCCGCGAATCAGAGTTTTCGAACATACTTTCAGGTTAAAATCTAGTAGAAGGAAAACCTTTCATTTATGGTGGGCCACAGGGTGTACAAGTTAATTATCGATAATACAGTTTCATTATTTCACTGTGCATCTGTCATTTTTGTAGTCAAAAACCGAATTAAATATAAATTTCATTTAAAACATGCTAAAATCCGTAGCTTTTACATTTAATAGTAATTTCCGAAGTAGCTACAATGTAAGCAATAATATTGTTTGTATTCAATGTGTACGCTGGCGACGAAAACCCCGCTGGATACCGGTGGCCAAAAGTAAAATGTTCCGCATACCGGAACGTAAAAAAGAAGACCCCGAGGAACGGGCTGAACTGATGAGATTGCATAACAATTACAAGTAAATAATTCAATATGCTCGCCTTTTATTCGAAACTATAAATTTTATCATTTTTTTTTTTCATTCACAGAACACAAGTTCGTTCCATTCGCTTTTATCTCATGGATGAAACAAAACATATTGAAGAAACATCAACGGCTGACAATTTAATAACGACGCCCGAAGAAGAAGAAGCCGATTTTCAGAAATGTTTCCATGAAAATGATCTATGGAATATGGAAATTGCTAAACGCCGAAATAAACGATTGGAAAAAATGCTTCAAGAAAAACGTCAATTGATATTGGAACGTTTAGAAGCGAAGGAGCAACGTGACAGGGAAAAAATTGAAAAGGCCGATGAATTAGTTCGAAAAGCAAAGGTAATGGAATCTCTGCGTATTTTAATTATGGAATTGAATTTTATTTTGTTTTTTTCTTTTTTTAGGAAAAAACTTTCATCACAAAGGATAAGATTGTAGAAACAATCGAATATGCATTAGCTAATCCTGTTGAATATAATTTTGCAATTGATCTGCAGGGTAAGATTTATCATGGAAAAATTACCGATAAATCTCCAGAGGACAAATCGGAGATAAAAGAAAAGGTCACTGTGTCTACTGGGTAGTTTCTGAACAAAAGTGTTTGTAGTTTTGTTACATTACAATTAAAAGCAAATAAATGTGGCTGATGGTCATGTACGTGCAATTGATGTTATGATTTGGTCAGAAGGTATGTACCGTTTTTTTTTTTTGTTTTAATTTTTACTCTTGTTGCGATTTTCATTTTCAAAAATGTTTAATAAGAGGATATTTCTCATGTTACCTATAATTGAGATAATTACAATGATTAACATATATAAAGTATGTATCTGAGTGGGAAATATCTGGAATTATGTTAAGACCAACTTGATTACGAAAATTTATTTGTCTCATTCTGTTAAACATCACCGGAATATATTTGAACAGGCTTAATGCCTGCAAATTAGCAGCAAAATTGTCTTCAAACGTATGATATAGCAATCGAATCCCAGAGAATGAAGAATCTAATCTGGCTCTTACTAACTAATCGATTTCGTTAGGCGACAACAATTTGTTAATCTTCTATAAAACTGAGCCCTGTTGTGAAGTGCTATTATTTTAAGTATCATAATAGATAACAAAATATATTGTCTGTTAACGAATAAGATGGATTTAGTGTTTGCATAACGATCGTCAAACCAAATGGAGATCTGTCTATTCCCGAGACTAGACAACGTCCCGACTGCAGATGTATTCTATTCTATTTTTATACTCGTATGATGTTAATGATGGGATGGTGGAGTACTGCGTGTACGTATTTTTGGTATAAATCATTCATTTACTCGAAATATATTCGAAATAGAGAAAAAATGAATAAGTCAAAAATTATAGAGATTAAAAAAATGAAAATCTCATTAATAGATCAAAAAGTTCTACGGCCTACCGTTATGGCGCTGCAGTCAATTTTATTTGATTTCTATGGATTTTATTTAATTTACTCAATATTTCTTCCTTGCTGGTTAATAATTAATATCGATTCTTGATTATTTATACACCAATAAAAAAATATCTCGAAAATGTGCCATTCAATTCAGTGTGGCCTAAATTATGTTGCTTCCATATATACAAATATGGTATAATTGATGATATGAGGAGATAACGCGATAATTAAAGCAAAGACAAAAAAAAAACAAAATGTCTTCTCTTTTTTGTCTATATTTTATTTTATAACTATTTTTTTTTTATAATAACATAGATGTGTCTGTTTTAATGTTAAAATACAATTTATTCTTACAAATAGTCATATATCTCTAATAATTAAAACTAAAACTTAATAAAACATTAAAACATATTAATTAGTGTTAAGATAAAACAATTGAAATATATAAACTATTTGTGCTTACAAAGACGAAAAAAAAATAAAGAAAAAAAATTAAAAAAAATACTAAACAGAAATACAATAAAAATAATCATTCTTAATGAAATCACAGTCCTAAAAAGTTGCACTTAAAAATTAAAATATTTATTTTTTTCTTTATTTATTATTTATAAAATAGATCATGATTAGTTTGAAGGACGGAATAGTTTTTGTTTTTACAAAGTTTTAATAATAAAATTATAATAAAAAAAAAAAAAATCTGACAAATATATCGTTTTTTAGGAGCGATACAATATTACAGATGATATCTTTATAGTTTATATAATATATGTTGATAGTAGTTATTAATACCGTAAAGACGTCTAACACTGACCCAAAACAAAATAAAAACTAAAAAATTTACTAAATTGAATCTATCCGCAAATCAATTTCACAATTCCTTTATTGTGTATTTCAATTTAATTTATAATCCCGAACAACCAGACGGTGATAAATTGTCAACTAAAGACCATGACAATAAATTGTCGACATATTTATGGACAAAAATGTGACTAGCATTTTTACATAGTTTTCACATTTAAGACGACATTAAGGTCATCTTTTTAGTTTTTTTTTTCTCATCTTTGCTCAATGTATGACAGAAAATTGACATTTCATGGTTTTTATATGTGACATAAAAAGGTAACAAATTTTTTCACACTTGCTGTACCATATTTGTCAATAAATTATTTTTGAAAAAAAAAACGTGTGACATAAACGTGACAAAATTGTGACATTTTTTTTCTGTTATCGGGATTCAACTTGGCACAATGACGATCATAGTTTTCATGTTGTTTAAGTGACGCCAAAAAATCATTTTATTTTTCTATGTTTTGATTGTCTGCAACTCTACTTCTCAAAATACCGGTAAAACCTTGAAAATATTAGAGTAGGCCGACACTACCATAGAAAAAAAAATACAAATAAGTGTACGGAAACTTTTTTGAGCGACTGTATAGAAATAGACTGAATCCTTTTCTATTAAATTCATTTTTTTCTTGTGAACAACAACAAATTTCACGACTAATCAGCTAATGGTGATGTCCGCCTTGGGGCACATAGATCCATTCCAGACTTAAACACTAATCTACCGTCTACAAATCTCAGGATACACCAAGCAAGAATTTCTTTTACCTAATCAATATTTTTTGTCTGTCTCTGTCACAGCCCCAATATTACTACAATATAATATATTGGAAAGCGTCAATTACATTTAATTCACAGTTAAATCACAAAACTGGTCAATATTAGACGTCATTACGTTAATTCAAAATTCAAATATTTTTTATATTTTAATTTAATTCTTATAAATTATTTCAAACACATATGCAGATATGTTACACAACTCGCTGGTTACAGACGTGATGTCTTTTCATACGTTTTTTTTTTTTTTTTTTTATTTTGTACTTTTTAGTAAACCGTTTTTTTCTTTCTTTGTTAATAAATAGTACATGAGATTTAAGTATTTATTATATGCTGCTCCCGGAAGACAATCATAGTTACATCTTACATTTAATCATAGTCATTGGATAGACAGATTTATGATTACAAAAATGGGCTGAACTCAAGTCTTAAATGCGGTAAAAATACTGTTATAGTCATTTAATACTAAAAACTAAGTCAAAGTATTGTAGTAATAGTCTTAAGTATCAATTACTTGTGTGTAGATTTTGTTGCGGGTGATCGATGTACCTCGACCTTTATTTAGATCTATTGTGCCCATACTTGTGAGTAAATCGTTTTCAATATACGAACAAAGATTTCAATTCCAATTCAAACGAATTTCTTGGAACTAACTCAAAAAAAAAATTTATTTTCTGTTCCCATTCTTCTTTTTGTGCTCATTTTTGTTTGAGTTATGAGGAACGATTACTGCATGTCTCAAGGACCTGTGTCTACTTTTCAAGTATGGCTCACAAGGTCACAAGTAAAGGACTGATCGTTAATGTGTGCCGAAACAAATTAAATTGAGACAACAGCAGTCTCCTTCACAAGATATTTGTAGTGGAAACACTCGCTGACGTAAAGAGCTTTTGATATCTGGGAAGCAATATGCTGTTTATAGATCAAAATTGGACAATTGATACTCTAAATTCTAGAGGTAGGGCTTTATAGGATTAGGCAACGTATCTGTACTGGTTAACATTGGTGAGAGCATTCCAGGGATTTTCGTGAGTATCTTGTATGCTGTAGTATGGTAAAATCAAATTGACAGTTCAACACAATGATTCACGGTTGATTCTACCTTAATTGTTATTTGGAACATTGTCTTGGACACATACATAATTAAGGTCAAAATCAGCCGTTAGCATTTTTAACGGCATTGGAAGGGGAGACAAATTTAAGAAAGAATTTTTTGTTGTTGTACCAATTTGAGAGTGAAATCCAAATTTATTGCGGTATGAATAAAAGTGATAAGTGATAAAAGTGAAATCATAAAATATGTTAGGGAGCAGCAACATTCTAAGATTATTTTGTTAATGAATAACGTCATCTTTTGAAACCGTCCCGGTTTTAATTCTATTTTTATGATGCGGTCGCCTAACAGGATTAAGTGAGACTAACATTCTTTGTTTAGCCACCCTGATGTCGTTTTTCGCGCTAAATTAATTCAGTTACACTGATTTTTTTATTTTTTGCTAATATACAACAATTTTGAGAATATTTAGGCCATTCTGTAGAGAATAAGGGAATAAACACTAAGCTGGTCGTCACGTTTTATTTAGGTTTTGCTGAAAACCAATTTTTACTGTTTTAATAAATTATTTGTTAACTGTTACAAGATGCATATTTGGTCCTCAATGTATGTATGTAGTGTGAAAAAATAATTGTTGGCCCCTATCGAGATGAATAAGTCATCAAATGACTTATGATGTCTAATAAATAAATCAAGCAATTTAGCTAAAAATTGTTTTAAGTATTTGATGGTAATTTCTGTTTTAATTCCAACGTCTTAACGATTATCTTTAAACATATTGGGTATTTGGAATGAAATTTAAGTTCTCTTCCTCTATAATACCATCATAAAGGTCACTGCGCATATTGTCTCAAAAACCAATAATCGTCTTATCGATTAAATTACACTCGCACACATCAATACAAAAATATATAAATAAAACACATTTTCCTTTTGTCTGTTTGCTAACATAATCCAAATCCAAACACTGATTTTACACCTCTGTACTATGTGTTTGTATTCGCACTTTTTTCATACTTCCATTTCTGTTCATTGTTGGCGATTGAGATGATCCCGAATAGCCAGGATTTTGAATGCCAAAACCATCTTTTGGCCGTGGTTTCTTTAAACTTGATCGCAATGGTGACCGGGTGACCGATCCATCAAATGTAGAACCATTCGATACACTGGTCACCGTTGTATTCATTGATACCGTACTGCCATTGGTTACACCCGCATATGGCTTACCTGAGGAATCTGTCATTGATATTGATGCTCCTAAATGGGGAAAAACGAGAAGAACAAAAATTTACTTCAAATCGTTCACATATAGATATGAATTACCATTGGTTCTTCGGCCTTCTCGAAAACCTGGATTATTTATGGTGGTCGCAGCGGCGGGCGATAAATCAACCGGTACGGTTGGATCGCCACCAGGACGCATTGTAAACAATACATCATATAATGCCATTACAAATAGACCAATAGTTAGGACGATTACTATTATCTGAAAATATTTTAATTTTTACTAAAAAATAGTTTTTCCAAGTGGACATATAAAATTTTACAATCGACTACTTTTTAATGATCGTTTACTGTACAAATTTAAATTAACTAGATCTTAATCTTCTAGAACTAGAGATACTTCTACAAATTTGTCTCATATCTAGAAACAAGCAAATCAATTCAAATATTCGAAGCCAAAAAGTCTACTTCTGCCTTAGTAAGACACAAAATATCGAGTGTGTAATCACTAGAGTCATTCCGATTCATTCCATTTTGAGTCATTTTGTGATCACTCCGAGTTTTTCCGTCGTCATTTCGTCGGAACAGATTTTATATTAGTAATTACTCCTTCTCCATATTTTGAAAGTCTTTTATATTACTATATAGTACAGGTAACCTGTTCTTATCGACTGGATAGGGTAACGTAAGGTGAGATCAATATCATATTAGGATTCTCAAAGATTTACAGTTTTGCCGATTACAGCAGTCTGTGGGTTTCCGTCATCCATCAGGAGAAAATTAATCTTGTCTTAACAATAATTGTGATGTGAGCTTGTTTTGTTTGGAATCTCACAAAACTTCTTCTTGGCGAACAAAATAATTTTAGGCACCATAAAAATCCATAAACGAATATGGTGACTCCATGATTTTTAGGATTTTGATTTTCCAAAAGAAAATACGAGATCTGATCCGAATTTTTCTTGGAATTAAAAAGAAAGTATTTTAGAGACCAAAAATGTCGTCAATTTTTAATTACGCACTTAAAGCTTATGTGATGCAATTGCCAGGTGTCTACATACTAATTGTTTGCCTCACCTGTAAATAAAATGAAACTCCTCTCGATACGGAAAAGCTTCTATTTGAACTATCTATTTGTATTGCAAATAAAATTGCCGCCGCTATTGCAAGTAGAGCTAAAATAAAATAAATTGTTAAATTAATTAACTTAAGTAAGTAGCCGGCTTAATTTATCTTACCAGAAACAATTGCTAAAATTAATTTAATTATCACAAGTGGCTTATACTTCATAACAACTTTATCCCTTGATGAAATCATTGCGATTTGGATGACTGATAAAATACAAAAAACTCCTAAACAAGCACAGCTTGATGCGGCCAAAATACCACTAATATATACTCCCACTAAAAATAAAATTAGAGTTAAAAAAAAAATGTGTTTTAAAAACTCCACAATATATACCCGACGGTCTAAATCGAAAGTCTTCCTTTCCGCAAATTTCCCTGCCATAGCTTAGTGTTTTGCATACCGTCCATGGTCCAAAATATCCCTTTTCCGCTTCCCATCCGCCAGATAAATTTTCAAATGTACCCCAAGACGGTAAACCAACAGCGGTGGCCGCCAGTGCCAAACAAATAAAACTTAGGCAAGTAACACCGGCTGCATATAGTGCTGGTTTCGGTGCTGCCATTTTTCCAGCATAATTGCTAGAGTGAACTGTCTTTCCGTCGTCAGAAATGTTTCGTTAACTAATTATGTTGCTGAGCCCGGTAAACTGAAAAACAAAATTAATTTTCAGTTAATATTTTCATAGAACTTTCAAGAGAAATAGGAAATTGATAATTGTTGCTAAACTTATAGGGTTTTTACATGATCAGAGTAGTTCTGCTCCCTTATTTCTATTAAACATGGCAAATTTGTAATTCTAGAATTTCGAGCCAATTTTTTATTGAACATTTTTCCGTTACCAAAATGGAACTACAATTTTAAATCGACGCAGTTGAGCGTTCACAATAACAATTATTACACATCCCTAAACCTCAAATTCTGTACAAATGTCTAACCCAGTCTCATTTCTTGTTCTTGCCACTTACCGGATTGAATTTGTGCCGTTGACTTCCCGCTTCAGAAGAAAAACCAAAAAAAAAAAATTTTTTTTAAAAACCAATTTTACATTTTGATTCTAATCTTGATACTCGTGACGCCAACCAATTCCCTATAAAATTACCTTTAAATTGATATATCACATCACTGACATTACTGCTAATAATTTTAATAGCTGCTCACTAATCTTTGTTTTACACTATTCTTTGAGCTTTAAATCGTACAAAAAAAATGCCACACTAATCGAATATATAAATAGAACTAATATTATAGACTGTAAGGTGAAAAATTAATCATACCAATAAATATTATTTACATTTTCCATACTCATACTTAAATCTTCATTATGTACCATTGATTATGCATGGTTAAATGGTTGTTCATAAAAAACAAATCTAAGAGTTCACTGCCCTACAGGAATATATAACAATGGAACAAAAATGTGTAACAACGGTAAAATCAATTGCCCAAAACACGAAAGGTATACCTAGGAGGAAATCAATAAGAACCATTCCCATTTTTCTATTTTTTTTTCTTTTTTTTTTTTCAATAAATGACTATGCTATTTAGCTGTGACCCAAATACATTTTTGATAAATATATTATATTATTGTGGAACATATCTAGCCATCAACCATATACATACTGTGTACAGTTATAGTTAGAATAAAATAGTGAACAACTAAATTTAGTTCATTATCCCATGCTTTATATACTCACTACTCGTACTCGTATGTAATATTTGTACATGGCGCACTATCGGATATTATTCAGATTACTACTTTTACGAAATAGGTTGCTATGTCTACACTACATATTTTAGCGGGTGTATGTATATGTATATGTATTGTTAATGTAATATATACATTGCCAACATACATAAAGCAGTTAAGCACCTTATACTTAATTATATTCATTTTATGACTTGTAAATTATAAGGTAAAAGTTCCAGTCATATGTACAAAGAAAATAAAAGAAAAAGAAATAAAAAAAAAACAATAAAATATACTCACCAGATTTGTACTCTCAAGCCTTTTTAGGGTGTTCGCGAGAGAGGCAAAACGAGTAAAATATAATAAATTTTGCAATGACGTCTATTCATACAATTTCTCTTATACATTTTATAATGATGTTAAAGAACAAGCAATTCGTTATTGCTTTACATTACTTAGTTAAGCATAAAGAAAAAGCAAATTTTCCTGCACATTTTCAACCAAAGTGTAGGATATGGATGTATTAGTATAATGGATGTGGAAAAAGCGTGGAAATTTATACCTTTTTGGTTTTTTTGTTGGAAATTTTGTCAAATTGGTGATAAAATAGAGATAAAATAAAAAATGGTGGATGAATGATCGCCATGACAGATCGGTGGGTATGACTGTATGACTAGCATGTGACAGGTTTCGGGTTCAAATCTTAGCTTCCTAGGAGTTTTGTTTTTCTTCTTTCTTTTTTTTGATGAATATTTCAATGATAGTGGTACGGGGTAGTTTGTCGAACCGATGCTTGACCTGAGAGCTTGTGGTTCGAATTTTACCTATCTCTATGTAGTTATTTTAAGAAAACCACAACACCTCTATTAAAATAATACATCCATGGTGCAGAATAAACTAATATTTACAGTGGCGCCTCGTGTTACTTATTATTAAAATTTGCTGACCTATTTCTATTTTTAAAATTAATTTTAATTATTTTGATACAAAAAAAAATGGAAAATTAATGAAGCATTGATGAAGAAAAATTAAAATTCATAGACATTTTTATATTTGTGTGGCTAACTTTGTTTTCAAAGTCGTTCTTTATAGGCACTGTTCGAACCTCTTAAAAGGTAATTTTTTCCAAAGTATTAAATATTACAACAACCAAATGTTGACTTAAAATTTATTAAAAAAAAAGAACGGCCTAGCAGTTAGATGAGCGTTCCCATTTTCTCTAGATTAAATGGAAAAAAAGTCCATTTTTGATGGACTTCGATATAGATACCTACATAGTGACATTAAAAGAAAAATTACGCAAGAAAAAAAACAATATGTAAATATGTACGTTTTCAAGTTGATCATAAGCAACTAGCAATAATAATTAAAGAATAAATATCTAAAAATTAATTAAAGTAAGTTTGTAGTAAGCATAACAACAAAAAAAAGTAAAAAAAAATTAAAAAATTTACTAGCACACATCACATAACTGTGAATTGACATTCTATTTAGATATACCAACAACTGACCCAATTACCCTATAAAAATATTTCCATACTATGGTCTGCGGTTTTTACCCAGAAAGAAGACATAAATGCAATTGAAATACTACTCAAACTCATGGCATAACATTTAATACCTATGTGAACGTTTTTGAAAATATTTTATTTTAAAAGTTATAGAATAATTAATTTTTCATTTACCTACATATGTATTTAAATAAGTAGTGAATGTACGAGTCCGATTATGTATAGATGACAGCAACTATGATACGTAGTATGTCTGAATAACAAAAATAGATAAATATGTAGGCAGTAAATTATTATTATTAATTGTAAATTGAAAAAAAAAGAAGTATGTCTAGTGGTATATAGAAGTCTTCGTGTATAATAAATAGAGTTTATGTATTTTTGCCTGGTCTGGTGGAATGAGGCATTTAAATATTAAACGCTGTAAAATCGAAAAATCGTTAAATCGACGGATGAGTATTTCATGCGCCATAGGTAATTTAATGAATAAGAAATAAATATTAAAATATTGATATTAACAAGAATAACATTTTTATGGGAGCAGCATGTTCAACTGAAAACCCTTTAAGATTTCGGTGAAAATAAAAAAAAAAAGGTGTTCAGTCCAAAATCATCAATCCGAAACCATTTAATAGGCCCAATCGGTGGATCAGTGATTAAAACTCTATATAATAACAAATTTCAGGTTCGAATACTCGATCGGGGAAAAGCAACGAAATTTTCAATGTGGTTCGGATTCCACTTTTGGTGTAGTGTAGTGAAAAATTTAGAATGAAATAACATGTTGAATGTATCAAGTGGCATGGATGATTATGATCATCAATGTAACAGCCTAATCTATACATATACAGTATAACTTCGCTAGTCCAGATACACGCTAATCCGACACTTCCGGACATTTTTAAATTTCTTGCCTTTGTACCTAATATTGAAATAAATGGCTAATAAGAGGATAAATCGGAGAGTGCACCTACTAGTGTCCCTTGGTAACATTTTTTTTTTGGAATTCAAATTTTTCAATTTTAAAACAACTGTTCGGAATGTGTAAAATAGAATAAAATATTTGTCAAATGTTGTTAAGAGCCAATATTTTTACCCAACTTTAACAGATTCTTTACACTTTCCATCCAAAAAACAAAAATAACCAAATGACAGATGAATGTACATAATTAAGACACTTCTCACTTTAATTTCTAAATTGCACTAAAATATCCAATCATTTTTTTTGCTAGTGCAATATCATTAAAAACATTCTCAGATAATATTTTGAATTTTTTTTCCATAGTGGTTTTGCAGTAAATTCAAATTGTCCCATTCATCCAATAGTGTCCCATTCACCCAAATGTTTATTGTCATTTTTAATTCACAAAATTTCATAACATTTTTAACCTCTATAGTCCGGATCACCTTGATTATACGGTATTGGGCGAAATTGTATCTGATCGGATTAGTGAGGTCATGCTGTATATACGGCATACCAATCATTGGTAATGAACTTAAATGTTAATTGAAAAATTGAATGTAAACAACTCACCAGATCGAAGGATACAAATTATATTCTAGATATTCTGGTTAAGTATGGATGAAATAGAAATTGGGCTAGTTTAACAGGAGAAATGTTTTTGTAAAACATTTTAAATTAATAAAATTCACTTCAATGCACTACTAATTAAATTATCGTCAACATTTAAATTTAAAAAAAAAAAATCACTTAAATCCTCTTTTAATGTTCTATAGAATTTGTTCACTGTTCTAGAATTTTAGTATTTATTACTCCTCCTTGTGTAGATTCGTTAATTAATTTAATCCTCTTAAATATTACACAATTTATAAGATCCACTCTACTTAATCTTTATCTGTATACATAGATACTTAGTACACTATACAATTATTTGTAAGCAGCAATATTCTATAGCATAAAATATCCATCTCTTCAACTGAACAATATTTTGTAATAAACCCAATTAATAACATTTTCAACACTTGACTGGCATGTGGCACTACACACAACACTACAAACTACAATTCAAACAAAACAAAAAATGTGTCACGTTTCCCTAATTCTAGTTTTCTTACCTTTTACCTTCATTTAATATAAATGGTAGGTATACAAAAAGAAAAAAAAAAAAAACACACACACATTTCACGTCGAGTGCATTTTGTATAGATTTCATCATTGACCTCTTCGTTGGCCCTTTTCTTATACTGTACCTTTATATATTAGATACCTTCATATTGTATTTACCAGTAAACAGTTAACATACCTCAGACAAAAAAAAAAAAAAATTATATTTAGAAAAAGAAAGCCACAAAAGGTCAATGAAACTTTAAGAATTACATTTTGTTTAATTTAAATAAAATATCGTTTGAATGTGTACGATAAATTATAAAAATATTTTTATTTTTTTTGTCAAATTGTATTTTCAAAATTTACTTACAATTTTTTCATTTGTTTATTTAATGAAATTGAAATCTTGTACAAATAATTGAATAACGTCGAATTATTGTGTTGTTCAACATGCGACAATAACCAATATTTCCAGAATATTATAGAATATGCTGCGATATGATTCGCCATTACAAATTCAATCAATATTATACATAAGTATTTTATCGAACAAATAAATAAGAAAATTGGTCTTGAGATGTGAGAATATAATAATTCTGAGAAGAATGTATACACCTATCCCTCGATTTACGTTGTTTCGCTTTAACACGGTTTCATTTTACATTAGACGCACTCATTTAGTACATATCTACACATAACATCACTGCGTGGCGTTGCGTTGAACATTGGCGTCATTCTAATGTACTACATTTTGTTTTATATTTTCATACGGACATTCGTTGTTCAATTCTGTCAGAGGTAAGATGTTCATTTTGTAAATGTAAAAAAAAAATTATCATTAAACGTATCTACCGTGTAAATCGAGGGACAGGTGTATTTTAAAATTTGGAATTTTCTCGAGTTGAAAGTATTTGGCGGTGTGTTTATAAATTACACAGAACTTTTCATTGTAAACCATTTCGAAAAGTTCGCTTTAAAAACATTTTCGAAATGATTAAATTGAAAAGTTTTTAATTATTTCAGTGTTCGGAGTGGGATAAATGAAAAGGGGCATTATGTTTGTTATTCAATTAAATTTTCTACCGTCATTAAAAAGTTGACAATAATCTTTCAATGAAAATATAATTTTAGTAACTTGATAAGTCTACCTACTGTGATCTACACTTTTATTATTTCAAAAAATATACCCCCATAACGGCATTGCGGGTCATAACCGTGACTAAATCCCGATAATAAACCTACTCTTTGCCTACCACTGTGACCAAAAATATACTCTCCTTCAATGTTAAGCCACAAAACCCGAGGCATAGGGGCACACCAAAATTAAAATATGTGCAGACAACAACACAAAATGACGTAAGGACAATGAATCAGAGAAACTGGCAGCAAATGGCGGAAGACCATCTCAATTGGAAGAAAGTTATTACGAATATCAAAACCCACCTAGAGTTGTAGAACTGAAAGACGGAGAATAATTTGATCATTATTTCTATAAGGTCGCCACGTGATATAGCCGCAAATGACTTGAGTTTGTCTCTCAGACTTTTAAAATATTTAAACAGACCCAAAACCGTTTAGAAACACAAACAAGTCACTAAAGACATGTAATTTGTTTAAGGTGCTGAAAGTGCTAAAGTACAAGTTGAGCGTTCATTTTAAAATATACATACATAATTTATTCGAATACAGTAGAATCTCGAAAAGTCGAACGCTCTAAAACTCTAACACGTCACTCTCTCAAACTCGAACAGTTTCATTTATTTATTTTTATTTTTTGTAGTTTATTTTTAACTTAAAATTCGATTTGTGTGTGTAACACTCCCAGCAAACACAGCGTATATGCTTTGTATGTATATCCAAAGGCTATCCACTGAATGTATATCCGCGCTAAAAGGTTATCACGCGATTATCTAAAGTATATAGGCGCGGACGCCGTTTTCCTTACGCGCGTCCGCCGTTTTCTTTACGTTGAGCGTTGTAATTGAGTGTTATAATCGATGAATTAAATAGAGGTGTTTGTGTAACTTCCCTTGTGAAAAGGTTTTGTGTCGCAAAGTCTACTACATATAAGTAGAATAAAAAAACACGAAGAAAACAAAAAATCATCGGGATTAAAATGTTCAAAACCGTCTATGTTCGTCAAGCAAAATTTCCAAAAATCGAACCATACGTTCAACAGTGGTTTTTAAACAAATGGGCCAAAAACCTACCAATTTCTAGAGAAATATTAAATTTCTTTCATTTAACAAGGACCAAATGTTGTTTTAATTTATTTGTATTGACTTATCCATATTTTTGCTTAAACCCTCGAAAACTCAAACAATTCGAAAACACGAACAGGGTTGGAATTATTCTGTTCAAGTTTGCGAGATTCTACTGTATAACCTTTTCTTTTTGACAATTTAACCCATATCCTCAACATAAAAATTGGAATTAGTGTATATGATTAATTGAATACATAAAGAAATTATATTTAGAGTGTTTGACGATTAATTTAAATATGTAATGAGTTTTATTTCAAATTTACTCTGATTATGCGTGGGAAATTCGGTAATCTGTTCATTTTTGGAATTGATAGGCATTTTCAACATATACAATATACAATATGTAGGTATGTATATATGTATATAGATTATGTCTATAATTGTCTGTTAGGATAATTTAGTATTTAATTTATTTAGTAATGTAGCAGCATAAAGAGGACAGTTCATTGTAATGTAAAAAGAATTTTACAAAGATTTTCAATCAAAAATATTTTCCTATAGGGAATTTTCAAGTCCGACTGCTGGTGAAACATGAAAATGTTTTTCTCTCTGGTATGTTAAATTTGAATCTGAGGCCGGGTAGTTGGGATTGCCATTAAAAACAATCCTGATAATGGCATTATCTCAAAAAAAAAAAAATAGCATTACTTAGCGGTGAAATAGCGAGCCCACATTTTCCCACAAAAAAAGAGATCATCAGATCAATTGAGATAAATATAACTGTGGCGGGTACTATACAATAGGTTTAAGTAAAGGCCGCAGTGTAGGTGATTGATAAAAAAATCACACTCCTATCAAAATCAAATCAAATCAACTGGCCACTGATCGGAAATTATTTAGTACAGTCACACGAAGAATTCCAGAGAATTATAAAGAATTTCTTTAACCTCTTCAGGGATATTGACACACTTTAGAATAAAAAAATAAAAAATTATAAATTCTTCCCTCAACTGTATGTGTAAACATATTTTTAAGAGTTTTTTTTTCGATATCCTTTGCAAACAAAAATCACTCACAAAAAATTGACAACCTCCAAAGTCATCTCTTTAGGTTTTTATTTTTTAAAAATTTAAATTAAATTAATTTGTTGTAAATTATATTTTCTATGTTTTCTATTTATATATATATATATATATATACAGATAGCTCATTATACATATTCATTTTCCCAAAGTGTTCTCAAAGAAAACTTTTGAACGTCTTGAAGAAACAAAAAATTATTTATATTTTATCCCCATTAACAAAAAGTTCATAAACTTCTTTAAATAAAGTTTTAAAGTTTCAAAAAGAAAAAGGTAAAATATAAATATAATTGCCCAGAAACAATTCATTTTCTATTCCCGTTTGTTGGTGGTTGGCAGGTATAATAATCGATTAAAGCTTAGCCGGCATATGGTCTCATAAGTACTTTACGTACTTTATATACGTATATTCCTTTTTAAAAGGCTCAACATAGAGCCTACAACAGTTAAACGTATTATATATAATATATATATATATACCGAAAGCTTTAGGTCAAGGTTAAAAAATATTTCAAAACAAAAAAGGGATGGATTTCAAATAAAAGGACGGATAATATTATAATACCTCAAATACCTGTAATAATATTGAATAAAATACACAAAAAACAACATCTGTTTTTTTTTTTCCTTCGTATAATATTAAATTTTTTGTTCAGCAAGCAATACGTAGAAGTATACGCCTGGAGTTAACCTTTAGCCGTCTTTTAAAAGGGTAAATCACATAAAACCATAAAACCATTTATTTGTACAGTCGAATGACTTCAATAATATTTATGCTATACTTTTTGGTGCCTTTGAAGAACAGTCAAACACACAATTTAGTTGATTTTACTCTCACTCTCCTCTCTCTCTTCTCTTCTATACATTTCTTTAATAATTAATAAATTTGAAGTGGAAATTTCGGCCGGGATTTATGGTAAAGTTAACGTATCAAAATCGCATAAATAAGAAATTTAAAATTTTCATTTCCATTTTGATAAAATATTCAATAATAATGGTTTTTGGAAAAGTTTATGAATAAAAAAAAAAAAAAATCTTATATAGGTAGGTAAGTACATACACTGTAAAATATTTTATGATGATTTTCATATTTTTTGTTGATACTTTAAAAAGGGGATCTATAAAAAAAAGGGTAAACTTTTCTAAATACTTATTCGATTTTTTTTTTTTTTCAAAATTTATATCATAAATTGAAAATGTTAATTTTCCTTCCGATTTTCCTCATGAAATCATAAAATCTCTCGAAAATCCACTTTATTTTTATTAATTATTATCCTATACATCCCATTTATGTTTATAATAACCCGGCTTTTCTTTGGGAATTTGATTGGATTTTTTTTTCTTTTTTTATAGGCGCAATCGCGCGTACACGCTTCAATGATGTATAATAAGGCAGTAACCTATTCTTTCAAAAAATTGTTTTGTATATTAAAAGAATTAGATAATGAAGCCGAGATTAAAGTACATAGAATCATTATAATTAATATTTTCTTTAACGTTCATTGGCGTGCAGAGCCTTTTTCTGGTGGTTGTTCTGAAGTCGAATGTAAAACACTCACTTCTGATTGAATATAACATCAAAGTGATTGAACAGTACGAAAAACTAATTTACAGATTTAGATCTATTTTCGCTTATCACACCTTCCGGTTCCGGTATTGGGTTTTCCTAATATGATTTAATTTTTTTTTCTATAGATTTTCTACTAAACGGTATTTTAATTAGATTTTGTATTATGCAATCATATGCCACAAATTATTACCTATTGCAATATTAGAATGATTTGGTTTGTAGTAATTTACAAGAGAAAAATGAGTGGCACACACAAAACACATATCGATGGTCATTTGTCAAAAGGTCCTAACCCTCTCATTTGTTAAATTTTTCCGGAGATGGGAAAAAACTAAATATTTGTTCAAAGAAAGAGATAAGAGGGCCCGTTTAAAAAGCCGGGGAAAACGATATTTTTTCATGAAATTTAGTAAAATAGTGTTGCCAGATAGTGTAAAATATCCCAAAATTAAAAAAATTGATATTAGGGCCTTTTGACTAATAAATAACCATCGATAGGTATACAAATAACAAAAAATGTCATCGGATATCGGCTTAAAGTACATAGAATCATCAGTTTCTACTTTCTTGTTGCCTTTCGTTCAAAAGTTCTACTTTGAAACAGAACCATTACTATATTTGTATGCGTAATATTTTTTAACCAAGATTTTCATCACAATTCTACAAATTGTTGGTAGTAGGCCAATATTTATAGAAAACCAAAAGAATAAGAAAACCCAGAGGAGAGTATTCTATACGCTGTATGTATAATACCATTGTGTAAAGTTGCTTAACTATACCGATACATACATAATATGGTTCTTGATTTATATAGAACCTATAGTGCCAAATTTTATGAATTAAAAGTTGATTAAAAAATAATTAAAGGTAATTTTGCCGTTTTTTAACATGGTGTTCAGTGAACACCTAAAACACCCCTTGTACTACGTCAATGTATACATGGATATGCCAGTAAGAAGCTTTAAACAGAAACTTTTTTTGTTTCTTATACAGATGGTTCTTGATTTATGTAGAACATATAAAATTTATGAATTTATAAGTAAATTATTTCTGGTTATGTTTAAATAATAATTAACGATAATTTAATAGGGTATTCTATGAACGACTAGAACACCCCTTGGACACGTCAATGCTATATGTATATATATGTACATTATCTCGTAAGAAGCTTTTAAATTGTGGACTTTATGAAAGAAATTCATGAATTTATACACAAAAATGATTACATTATTGAAATTTACCCATACTTAGATACATAAGGTATACAATTGGCTAACAGATAAAATTTATAGATTGATACATGTATTGTTTGAAATACAACTTTAAGAAAAGAAAAATTCAACTTTGGATATTTGGTTAATATTTATTATGATCTTTTCATAAAAAAATGTGCTAATTTAAATACCGTTGACTAAACTCTGTGATGTGGTTTGTGAATCATGGCATCGTGATATGAATACAATAAATATTAATGAATATGAACAATTTCTTTGTGAATTGCATATTAAAACTAAGTACATATGTACTTATATAGGTACAGTTAAACATAACTTAAACTTTAAATTGAAATAATTAAAAAACAACGAGAGAAATTGGTTGATCAATTCAATAAGAAAATGTAAATGAAAATTGCTTAAAAAAAATCCTTATTTTCCAAATATAGAAATTCTAAAGTTTTCTCTTGGGTTTCCTTTTTTGTTTTTTTGTTTTTTATTTATTATAAATATCAAAATATGTACCTCAATTGAGGGATTCGGGCGAATAAAATGATATGGCACGTCTTGCGAGTTTTCAAGTATTTTCTACAAATTGTTGGTATTAGGGTGTAATACCCTACATCCCCCATATACTTATTTTTTTTTTTTTTTCATTGCAATCGGTCAACAGATGGCTGAGATATGATAAGTGTATTGATTTCATCTCATTTTTATAGAAAATCATGATTTCAGCATTTTTTTATCCATGAACGCCCACAAAAAAATTTGTTGATTTTTTTTTTTTTTTTTGTACACATGATGAGGAAGAATGATGAAAAATGTTTTCTAGAATTTTTTTGTATTGTCATATGGCCGGGTTGGGTGTGTTTTCCTTAAAGCTACTATTTGTGGCTTACCCTGGACCCTTCAAGGCGGCGTTCGGCTAATTGCGTGAAATGTTTTCTTTCCAAATGGACGTTTTTCTTCCGAGGCTTAAACAAAGTATTAATTTTTAGTGCGTTAGTGAGTTAGTCCCACTTCTGAAATTTCCATTAGGTCAAATTGTTTTATTAATGAAATTTTTTAAATTTTTAAGTTGATTACTGTTATTTGACTATGAATTAAATTTTTTTGGGGGTTGTTATATGTACATCATCGATATCATCATAACATAAAATTGTGCTTTGGGTCATACCTGCGCCTAAATAATATCGCTCCCATAGATTATATAATTTTTAATTTTATTTTAATTTATTTTTTTTTGGATTATTTTCGAAACACTTTTAATAAGCATAGCTTCCACATGCATACATACAGAAAGAGTAAATACTTTATACCTACATTCACATTGTCAACTTAATGAATAAATTATCGAATTTTAACCAGAACATGCTGAGGTGTCCAGTTAATGATGATATTTTACACACGAAAAAAAAAACAATTCTAAACTAATATAAACATTTTGTAAGAAAGGGTCAATGTACATCTTCGATTTCGTTAATACCTTGTTTGCGGTTATGGTTACCTATGTTATAGGCTAAACCGGCTCCATCTACCTACACCGCATTTATATACAGTCTCTATACATATATGGAGGTATATATGTACCTCTAAAGTACATTTATACATAATAATATTATTCCATACTTATGTATATATACAAAATTTATGTAATACACAAATACATCTATCTCCAAAGCATCTTCAAATAAAATGTCTGTTTAACTTTAAAGTTATTAAATTCAAGAAAGTGAATATTAGCTAAATATTATATTTATACAAATACTGACACAGGTTATGGGCTTTAATCGATTTGCTAAAAAAAAAAAATAAAAATAAAATACGACAAGACAGCTCACACTCTTAATATACGAAATCTTTACCAGCATCCTGCCCAAGGCACATTCTTTTACTAGTGAAAACTTGTTTTGTAGGTAACGACTTAGTTAAATACAATCTTACTTTTATTATTTAATAAAAACAAAAATATTATTTGTAGAATAAAATTAATTAAATTAATTATTGGAGAACAAAAAAAAAACAAAAAATCTGTGTTATTTCAACTATGTAGGTTCTTATATAACCTAAATAGGCACATAAATGTATAACGACGAACAGCAAAACATTTTGCAGGTAACATAAATCAAGTTACTTTAGTTTTAGTAGGTGTGTACTATATAAGTAGTAGGCAGTTAGAAAAATATTTTCATGCAGTTGTTTTCTTGTTATAAGCAAAAAATTCTAGTAATTATGTAAGAAGTTTTTTGGGAAAATTTAAAAACCACGAAAAGTTAAAAAAAATATTAGGTACCTAATTAAAAAATAAAATTTATTCATTTTGATTTTTTTGATTTTTAATTTTCAAAAATCTAATATTTTGATCCAAACACTCTAATTCGGACGATTTAGTATTTTTACCTCTACAATTAATGGGGACCGGTACCTACGTATTGAACAGAAAAAGCCTACTAATTCACATATATTTTTAAAATTTTAAATTAGTTCAGGTTTTAATAAGAAAAAAATTAGACTACATATTTCGATAATCCGGAGGAGTTTGAAACTATATCCGTATGAATTATCGAAGTTGTACTGTAGAATTTCTTTTTTAATAAAAATTTCCTATTTGTCGTATACTAAACGGTATAAAAATAATGAATATATAAATTATTTTTGTTTCGGACACCATCTTGGATTACGATGCCATCTTGGATTACGACGCCATTACAGCTTACCAATAAAACTGTGCATGTGCGCAGTTATACATTTTATTATTTTATTGGTTAACGCAATGCAAGTGGAAAATTATTTTTGTTTTTCTCTTCTTTTTTGTTGTTGTTGTTGTTACACTGGCAACTGAGCAATAAATCAATAGGGCACGAGGCATTATCGATGGATAGGTAATATTTCTATGACTAATATTTTGAATTATTTCTATGCTATGACGAAGCGTTGCGCAGGATATCAAGTATTTTAATAAAATATATATGTAAGTATGTACCTAACTGTGCCATGTTTTGTTATATTTGAAATTTGTATGATGTTGACTATCGATAAGTAAATGAGAGTAGGTACATAATTTTCTCGATATAATTTTCTTATTTTAGCTGCAAAAATCGTTAAATAAAGTAAAGTAAAAAATAGATTAGGGGCAATTATCACCACGAAAAAATCCATTTACTTCAATGTTTGGTAGAAAATTATTCCCACCATGTATACACCCTTTAAAGCAAAATTTTAAAAATAATTCCGCACAAATCAAAACAAGAGATCGTCGACGTTTAAAATTTTTAATCAAAAGCAACATTTAATTGCATTATATTATTAAAAAAGGCTGTAACCTACAAGTTTTCAGCTTTCAAAAAAATATAATTCCAAAGAATAGAAAATAATTGCGTAACCCGAAATTTAAAGTTATTCAATTTTGGTGCAAGCAACACGTAACAATAATAATATAAGGTGGCCCTTAAAATGGCTTTTCTTTCTCACAAAAAAAAAAATTTCAATTTCCGACATTAATGAGCATAATTTCACCACATTAACGCGACCGAAGGTATTATTCTTCAACGTTTTACTTATTAAATTATGTATAATGTTTTGACAAAATTATTGCGCAATGTTTTTATTACACAATATTAATTGATTGAAGTGTCACCAGAGGTCAGATTTTTTTAATTCACCGCTAAAACTGGAACAAATAGACGTTCTCGTTCTCATACAGTTTTTTTTTTTTGGGCTATGAAAATTATATGTAGTGATGAGATGATGAGTAAGAAATGTTTTTTTTTTTTTTTTTTTTGTTGGCCGACTATTTACGTATCGTTATGTATTTTTAAAAATGAATAATAATAAAATTTCCGAATAATTCACATTAATTTTATTTTTTTTTATTGGCCGTAAACTATAACTGATAAAACTAAACGAACGGACGGACGAACGGTCGGAGATGGACCAACAACTTTATTGTGGATATTACATAATTTCAAATAATAGTGCAATTTTGCAAAATTTGTATTTGTAATGCGATGAAGTGTGAAAAATGAGTACAATCAACTTAATCTTATTCAGATTATTAGTTTGCTAATAATGGAATTTCGTATTTCAAGCATTATAAATTGAAAAGTAATAAAATTTTGTTATTAAAATTATTCGCATTTATTAGTTCCACAGTATCTGCATAAATTTTTGGAGCTATTTTTTTTAATCGTTGATCTGTAAAGTTCATTGTACTTTGGTACAGGTAGTAAGCCGTATTGATGTGGATATTCTCTATTAATTTCACTTAAGATTTGCGCTAAAATATTTACTAAAAATTGAAGGTTTAAGAAAATGAAAATTCAAAGTTGTTAAGACTTTTTTTTTTTAATTTAATCATGTTGCACAATTTTTTCTGCTAGTGTAATTTAAAATTTAAAAAATGCCTACTTAATAAAAAATCATTTAAATTTCTCAGTTAGTAGTTAGTAGTTAGGATTCAAAATTAATTAGATCTTCCCGTTGGTGATATTTTTATTTGTCTATTTATTAATTTTTTGGAATTAAAATCGCTATAAATGGAGAAAAACAAAATTCTTCTTCTATTACACATTTAACATGTAATTATTTTTTAAACTTTTGCTAAATTTTTTGGATTTTTTTTTTTTTTTGATTTTTTTATTCAAAATTTTTTAATTTTTTCGGTTCTACTGTAAGATTCTAATGTATCGTGAACAAGTGGCCAGGTATAAATCCAAAATGAAAAAAAAAAAAAAATAGAAAAAGAAAATGCTCAGAATCTGTAAATATTCTCAAAATATCTATTGGTTCTTTTTATAGATTAGTCACCATATGGATAATCTTTAATTTTATCGCGTTTTGCTAAAAATATATTCATAACGTGTTCTTTTAGTTAATGATGTTCTAGGTTATTGGGTGTAGACGAAGACGATATTTAGATAGCTATGTTAAACTATCGCAGCTTTTTGTAATCAAATTTATTATTTTTATCTCTTAAATATATACATATATAAAATATATATATATGTATGTATGGAAGCATATTTTTAAGTATCTAACTATGTATATGTATAGGTAGATATCGTACATACACAACACAAACAATAATATTAAGTAATTTGACTCACATATTATATATTTGGTAAGTATGTATAATTATTATACGTATTTTTCTTTATACTTTTATTTTATTTTATCACGCGAATTTTTATTAAATATTTATATATAAATATGCTACATATAAGATGTACTGTACACTTATACTTAAATTTTTGCGAACATGTTACACATCTATATAAATATTTATTAAAATAACTGCAATCGATACAAATATAAATACAAATATAGCTAGCTAATGTATAGGTATAGGTAAAATATAAGATTATCTAATAATTTTGATTAAAAGTTCTGATTGAAAATGAATTTTGAATTGCATTATCAGCATGTCAAATTAAAATATTTGAATTAATTTTTCTATCTTGAAAGTGTCTTCTAACTTAAAGACAAGGCGAATTCAAAAAATCAGAAACGCATATGGAAAAGTTTTTCCAAACTATACCTGGAATTCGATACTGAAAACGAAACGAAATAGACGCAGTGTTGCGTGTGTATAAAAAAAGAAGCCATAATCGCTCGTTTTGGACATTGCTGATCATTGGTTAGAGTTACTGGTCTTTCAGGTCAAAAAATAGTTCGACTGCAAAGGGTTAGGAAAGTTCAAAATTGTGTCACTTTTAAAAAAAAAAACCGTCAAGATGTTCCACCAAGCTACCAAATTTTTTTTTTTTTCATTTTCTTCCATCAAAATGACCTTGTTTTTTATTTAAAAATAGTCGGACATTGATGGGATTAATAATTCTCATTATCACATACAATTATCACATACAATTTCGGCAACCCACAGCCAGCGGCCATGGATTGTAGTTATTGTTCTGCGAAATGCATAAATGAACGATCGTTAACCCTTATAGCACCCCGCATACAAAATTACTTTGGAATGACTTACGATAAATGCAGGGAACCGTGTTTCGAAAAATGGGATTTCCCGAATTAGAAGGGAAGGCACGGTAAACAATAAAACGGCAAGAATCCCTTAGTCCCTTCCGTTCGCCTCTATATTCCTATATGCAAGTGTCGCAGTTTAATAAGCAGCCTTTTTATAAAATATATTATAACTTTAGAGGGGGCAGAAAAGTGGAAAAAACACTAAAAACACCATTACGTAATGGTTGAACAGTAGGGGCCGTAGATTTTTGTCCATTATGGTCTTTCAGACAAAGTTAATATAAGTTTTTGCCAATATTCATTATTAAAATGTACAAAAAAAAAAAAAAAATTTATTTTAATTCAAATAAAAAAATTATTTATTATTTTTTGAAAACCCACGAAAGTTTTTATTTGTAGGCAGGCCTCCAATATATCTATGACATCACTCTTATTTAAATTTACTAATTTATTGATAATTCTAAAAATTTGTATATACTTTTTTTTTTATAGAACCACAGAACAGAACTGGTATCAGTATTGGTACCAATATAATGAAAATGAATCTTTTATTCAGTTATTTAATTAAAATACTTTTAAACCAATACTTTTATACGCATGTATTCGTTTCTTACCTATACAAAAACAAACTTGTTTTGAATGGCTTTTTGATGCATAATCTTATAAGAAATGGCGGCAAGTCAAAACTAGTTTCAAGATATTTTTGCAGAATGGGTTCATTGCAACAAGAATACAAAAACTAATAAATGCTTAAAATTATATTTTCCTTTGAAATACGAAATAGTAATAAAAGTTTATTTGAAATATTGCATGTTGAAATGATGATTGATACATCAACAGCAACAACAACAAGAGCAACAAAATTTTAAAAAAAAATTCTAATGAGTAAGAAAAATGTTTTTAAGTTCTCGAATTTAATTGACTTACATAAATTACAAAAATAACTGTACTTACATTTTAAATTAGTTTTGTTGAACTTGGTCCACAAATGCAAGATTTATCTGCTTATTATCGACGTTTTGAAGAAATATTAAATTGATTGATTGAATTTTTTACTTCGAGCAACTTGTCCATAGACCATAAATTGTACGCATGTCTTGAAATTTTAGGATTTTTGGAAGCCAAAGTTAAATTCGTTTAAGAGTAGGTTAAATTCGTTTTAGAGTACGATTAATCAATCGTAGAGATTTAGATCAGCGGTTCTTAACCTTTTTTGCACCACGACCCCAATTTTATGGTGAGGATTTAATGCGACCCCATTTATATTCCTTCATATGTACATA